>JAECUM010004987.1:0-30000 GCA_016617855.1 Megalonaias nervosa
TATATATATATATATATATATATTGTTTCTATATACATTCTAGTAATTGAAATAACTACGCAGTCATATATCTGTTCAACAGTGAATGGTTACAATAATTACAAATGCTCATTGTATTATTGTTTCAAATTATAATTATACATTATTCTAGTTGCATGTAAGTAATCCTTTGAAACAGAACATTAATTCTCTGCAAAAAAAGATCAACAAACATGCTGTATTTTCTGCCTAATAATTAAACTGTTTGGAATTACCACCAACTGAATTATTGTTTGTTACTTTGCTATTCATGATGAATAACTAGTGGACTAAATGTATTAAGGAAAAAATATGCCCAGTACATTCCATATTAAAGATTGAAACAAATCACATCACATCAAGATCAAATAATAATAATGATAATAATAATAATAATAATAATAATAATAATAATAATAATAATAATTATTATTATTATTATTATTATTATTAGTATTATTATTATTATTATTATTAAACCAGACAAGAAAAGTGAATCTTCATTTAACTTAGAAGATAACAACCATTTGGTATGTTTAATTTTGTTTTATTCATGTGATAATATGCCAAAAATCGACATAGCTATATTTTTCTGAGATGATCTCCGTGATGCATTGTTAACATTTGAAAGAGTTTAGTGTTTAAGTTGTTTGATGCATTAGTTTGTGTGTTCTAAAGAATTTAATGTGTTTCAATGTAAAATCATTTATAAAAAAAAATATTTTACTCTAATAAACAGTACATTCTTCATAAATTATTATTTCAAATTTGTAAGATGTTAATTATGATCAATTTATAACGTATTCAATCTTACTGATATCGGCAATAAATGTATATAGTACGTACACATTAATCAACGTTGAAATTTCTTCCCACGCTTTTTCTTTGACTAAAAGACCTCGCTGGCTCCTCTTGAATTTTCCAAAAACTGCAGTTTCTCTTTCTTATATTTCTGTTCATAATATTTCTTGCTCTTCGTCTCGTGTCTTTATGTGCAACAATCATATCTCCCGCAACGGAGGCCATAATTTTTGACATTTTTGACATACGCGTGAGAGGTACTTACACCTCTTCTCACCTCTTCGCTGAAGAGCGCCAAAATGACGTAACATATCACGCGACGCGAGTAAAATAATCGAATCGATAGCGAAGTTTTCGAACTCGGCGGAGAATAACTAGAAAGCCAATCGAGATTCACTTTTGTGACCAAATACTCAGTGGAGTAAAAACTCAGACTCCAAATATCGAATTCCAACTCCATTTTCAGATGATTTTGAGATGTCGGGACCAGAATGCGTCGTACGAGATCGCTTTGATTTCCGCCGAGATCTGGTCCCGAGATAATTTTTTGACTGGTTTAATATCTTGCTTCCAATAATAATAATAATAATAATAATAATAACAATAATAATAATAATACATGTAATACATGAACATTCAAATAATGGAAAACTGATTCGTTTCTCTTCTGGTGCTTGGATCATGATGAAAGTGCCGTCATCACATCCAATTACAGTTAAAAATCCTGTTAAGAAAATTAACATAATTATATACACAGATAATTTGTTTTTCTATTTGTACAGCGTGTGTGTGTGTGTGTGTGTGTGTGTGTGTGTGTGTGTGTGTGTGTGTGTGTGTGTGTGCGTGTGTGTGAATGAACAGTCATTCTTATTAGCTGGTATATATCAAGCCATGAAAGCTAAAATATTATTTGAAAATAATGGGGTAAATGTTGGGAAATACAGTTATTAATTCTGAAACAAGTGAAAGCTATATACGGGCATTTTTAATATATTTTTAAAATATAAAAAATTTACTTTCTTTAAATTAGCTTTTCTCCATTTTGTTAACAAAAGCCATATTTGTTCTAAAATTTGTGATTTGAATAAAATAATTATAAATTCCTAATTGCATATTAAACATTTGATGTATTTTATTCAAAATCAACAATTTAAAGCATTGCAATATGTGTAAATATGTAAATCTTAATTGAATGTTGTTCATTATTGTTGTTATTATGAATCATGTAGTAAATTATATAATGTACTTTTTCATAGTTTGAGAAATCCCCTTTGTAAGTTATTTTTTTAGAAGAATGCAACAGGAAACACTCTTGCCATGATTGTACAATATAAGAACGAAATTTCGCTGACTCGAGTACTTTTAAATCGGAATTCCATGTATGGCTGTAACAGCAGTGCAATAAGAAAGAAACGTATTATTTTTTATGGTTTTGAATTACAATAAGAATTAATAATACAATAATACTGTTAGATTTATATTGAATTACACTACGTCAATGCTCGATGTAAACTATTATGGACAGTGACTTAGCCTAAATAAAAATGGCTGAGCCTATTGTTGTACATGTTTATGTATAAATTACATTGCCAGACTATGACTACGAGTCCGTATTAATTTTTCATTGTTTAAGTAAAAGAAAAAGAATACATACCTGCTAATTTGGGCAATTTTTACTTTTTTATACTGGCTTCTATCCTTGAGGGAAAATCACGAATCGATCGATCTCATATTTAGACAATGGCGGCTATAACTGATCGAACGCTGCGTCCGACAATCTTTGGTTATACACACAATGTCACCAACAAGCTTGTAAAAGGCAACTGTTGCACACAATCTGAGGGTAATACGCATTTGTAAAAGTGGTGGAAGGACGTTGCTTCTTTTGAGTCTTGTAGTTTGCGAAACAGTAAATCGGTGACGTAAGGATGTATAGAGTCTCAATCGAAATGTTAAAAATACTTCATCCTCTGACAGAAATTCCAGAGGATTTGTGTAATCTATAAGAATGCTAAGTGGAATATTATATTCATTCGTTGCATAAAGCGTCAGTGAATAGCCATGGCGGTCATATTTGCTTCAGCTTGGAGTTTACTTCTAACCAGACTCGATATTTTTTACATCTCAGACTCGAGTTTCGAGTCAGAAACTTGACTCCAATTTTTCGAGATCCACAAATGAAGTAAAAACTCGAAACTGATGTCTAGACTCGAGTTTGGAGTACAAACTCGTACTCGACTCAACCTAATATGCTTTCAAGATCTTGAGGTCTGGAACAACATTTTTAACGTCACCGCGAACAACAATCAGTTTTCGTACTGGGTCAGCTCACAACGTCAGATGATCACGATCTCCCCAGTTGGTTGCAATGTTATTCTCCACGGAAATTTCCAGGCTGATTACGACCAACGGACACTGCGCTGCGAACATCAAAATCGAGCCCAATTGTTCCACTCTCGACACCAGAGTCTCGTTATCTGGTAGATATCGTGTAGAATTTGTCATCTCCATCCTGGGTTTCAGCGTCGCCACGGTATTATCGAGATTTACCGATGAACATTACCGACATTAACAGTTTACTCATCAACTTCTCGATCGTTAAAGGGTGGCTCTTTTCGGTCGTCCCGGCATCTAACGTCATTTAATCCACGGCGATTTACGTTCCTCCTGGATCGTTCATGAAGATCAGACCAAATCCATTCATTTTTATCCAATCATGAACACGTGCACAAGCTCAGAAATCACAATTTGGCTCACGGATCAGTCCGGGAACACTGTGGATAACAACATCGAGAGAATCGCGTATTACCTGCACATGAGATGCAGAGTGTCTTTAGTGTCCTAAACGACACCAGCGTCGTAAGCCCTGGGCAGAACAATGATAGATTAAAGTATTAAACATGAGACGATCACGCACAGCGCGACGTAAAATCATGGGTGGATTTTTATCCACGTTGTTTCCTTCGATTTGATCGGCTTTACCTGAAATAGCTGCGAAAGCGGCTCCCATTGCCCTCAGTGTGGCAGTAGCTGCAGCCACAGGAATTGCCTCTACAGCTGGAACGGCAGTAGGGCAGAAAATTGCCAGTAAGGTCACTGGGCAGGCATCGTTAGCAACTACGTTGCCAATGCCGGCATGGTTACATTAGACATTATCTCCCATGGCAATGTTATCGCCTCAAGCTCAGAACGCTCTCGAAAATCCGCGAGAACAATGGAGCTGTGAGCTCAATCAGAACAGATTTTGTTTGACCGCGATAGGAAACATTCCAACATTTACGTGCCAGGAGCCGGTCTGGTCATGTTGGGATAGGGTCTGAAAAACATTATAGTGACCGGTGCCTGGAATTAGAAATATCTTACATTTTTAATCGCCAATTCGATTTTTAATCGCACCACCATAATATAGAAAACTATGTACTTGATATTCACACTCGATTACCTGAGGCTCAACGAAGATACGCCCATCGATGACTCGACGATCGAGTACGAGTATGTCTAATACCAGCACACGAACATCACCAACCTCAATGTGAGAACCCATAGAAAAATCGAGACTCTGGAGGAAGATGTGTATCTGCTTCCCTACGAAACTTTCCTGGAAGTCCGTGGATAAATCCAGTTTATCCTCTGAGGAAGGGATTATGCCGCCAATTCTCAGATCACTCTGCAGAACAACGGATGGTCGCTGTTCAAGTCGGCACAGTATCAGCTGAACAATCAAGCCGTTTAAGAGATCAAAGGCTATTTACTATACGCCAGCACGGTCCTCAATTTGATCATGTTTAGCGACTACTACATGCAATCGTGCGCCACCAGAATGTGGTGATTCAGAGATACCAACACGGACGTGGCAGTGAGTAACGAATTTTCAGCCACAGCATACATGCTTCTCGTGGCCGGTGTCGGTAACGCCGATGATCTAAACGAAGCCATTGTCAGAGCCAATTTTATTTTAACACGTCAGGGTACATGCAATCAGGGCTTTGCCCCATGGCTCAATTTCACCGATTCGAACAGAGAAATTTGCATGATGCTTCCAATCACTAGCATTTTTGGAGTATGCCGTGATATCTTTACGGTGTTCAGAGTCATCAAGCACGCTCTAATGCTGGAAAGGGATTCTCCCACACAATGCATGCACAGAACCGCCGCTCTAGCCGATAATCAGTTCACCACGACGTGCCTCGCGTTATGGATGCCCAAAATCACTCCATCGACGTATCACACGCGGGAGTTAGAGACCACGCTGGCTCGATTCACCAAAAAAACTTTAATTAGAAAAGAACCGGAACTACATGCAACCGTTTTCCAGGGCAGTAGTGGTAGGCAACTGAGTTGTCCGTTAAAAACGAGCCATTCTGACTTTTCAAGTGATTAACGTAACAAAAAACGTAAAATAATAGCATCTTTTGCATATAAAAAGCCATGTTTTGCACGCCAGTAGGATTAATGCAAAGAAAAATGTGGCTACGGTGGCACGTTCAAGAAGACCCTTATCGATCAAGTTGAGCTCACCTGCATTATCAGGACAGGATCAGCTGATGATGACTCATCGACGGACTGCTTCGGTAGCTAAGCATGCTGAGGACAGAAAAGGTATCATGCTGAGACAGGCTGCGTCTCAGTTGGCTAAGCAAGGAGAGTTCATCGCATCCCTGTCAGCTGGTATCGCTGAAACATTACTTCCCTCGCTCCTTGGGTTGGAAAGAGGACTCCAGCTTCCTGGAACTACGCGTGGGAATGATATTATCCGCAAGGGACTTACCTGGAAAGGAATTTCCCAGAAGGTATCTCACGATCAGGAATAAAAAGGATTAACGGAGATGAGGGCGTCGAGCGTCTCAGAGACTCCATTGGTAACTTCGTTGCCCATTCCCTTATCATACTCTGTTAGAGAGAGAGAGAGAGAGAGAGAGAGAGAGAGAGAGGAGGGGGGAGAGAGAGAGAGAGAGAAAGAGTTAGCACCGAGCCTAAAAAATTATAGAGGTGTTTTTTCTAAGAATCAGTGACCAGATCCGATAAGGCCCGACGAGCGTTGCGTGATCGACTTGCAGAATTATTACGATGGATCTGGAACTCACTGGTTCGCCGTGGTTAACGCCCCACGGCAGCGTGACGGCGAGTATTTCGATTCTTTGGTTTGCCCCCTCCCGACGAGGTGATCCGGTATCTGAGAAAGGGCTGTGGACCTGAATGCTGTTTCCTTGCGGCGCGGTGCCGTGTATAATTCGTTAAACACTCAGGACGTGGATGACATCATGTGTGTCTGGTATTGCATCCGTTACATGCAGCAGATATATTATGGAACATTGCCTGTCAAACCGATTTTATCGCTTTGAGGTTTGTTACAGCTTCTAAAGTGATTTTATCGACGTGAAAAATAACCTATTTTTGGTGGATGTATTAGACATAGTACAATCATGAACTCGTGGTGTCTCAAGTGCAGAGCTAGAACAGGAAGTAGAAATCCAGTGGAGGTGATGACAAAAAATAGTACACCAAGCACACTGACACCTAGTGCACATCAAGCGTCGAAACGCTCGTTGATGAGCCGCACAAACATGTGCGTAAGCGTTTTCTATGACGCAGGGTCATTGCTGTGACATTGGACGACACCTGGTCAGCGGATCTCTTCTACAGGAGAGATTACAGCTCGCAAAACGATCATGTCAAGCATCTGCTGACGGTCATCGATGTTTTTAGCAAATTCGCTTGGATAGTTGCACTGAAAAGCAAAAAGAAAACTACCGTTGAGGCGTTGGACAGCATTGTGGGTGTTAGAAAACCCCCAAAATTGTGGGTGCATCACCGCAGCGAATTTTACAAGAAAACCGTCTCGGATTGGCTTAAAAAAAAAAATAATAACTTGGACTTGTACAGCACGCAAAATCAGGTCAAAGCTGCTGTCGTGAAGCGGTTTAACGGAACTCTGAAAAACCGTATGTGGACGAAATTTACCAGCGTTAATACCAACGAAACTTAGCTTTTTTGCCAGAGATCGTGAACCAGTACAATCACACGAGGCATAGAAGCATTAAAATGGCGCCCACGGAAGCGTCTTCGGGAGACCGAAAACAGCAAGTGACAAAAGCCTTATCTTTAAGGTCTAAATTTCAGATGGGCAGACAGAAGAGCACGTTTGAGAAAGGATACACACCCAACTGGACCGAGGAAGTGTTGGTGGTGGATAAAATAAAGAAAACGATGCCGATCACGTACACGCTTGAAAATACCTCAGGAGAGTCCATCGATGGTTCTTTTTACGAGCAGGAATTGCAGAAAACCGGTCAGGACATGTTTGGGATCGAAAAGGTCATTTCGACCAAAGGTAAAAAAATCTCTGGTCAAATGGTTTGGTTACTCTGACAAATTTAACTCGTGGATTCAGACGTCGGCGTTGGTGTCCCTGACACCCTCGACCTTGTCGGCCACATCACTGGCTCCAGTGCCCACTGAGCAGCGGAAATAATTTTAACCTACGCTGCCGATACATATTTATCAGAAACGGGCTTGGATTTCGCAGCCCCATATTGCAACTCCATCATCTCAAATATACACTTAAACACGTAATCCAACTTAAGAAATTTCATACGACCTGGAAGTCGAGCACTCGTGATAAGGTTAAACGAATGAAAAAATTGATCTCGTTGTTGCGCAGTCAGATTAAAACGTTTGAGCTTATTTTGGATGTGGTACTGCTGCTTATACCCCTGTGCGGGTCTCTGATGACTGTGGCACCGTCTTCCCCTCTGGTCTTCTTCATGCTCGTCGGGGTCCTCCTCTAGAGAAACCACCTGGGATATAACTCAAATCCTTATTGACTGTCGCCACCGTCGCAAAACGTTTCAAATATCATCGTGGTCATCCATCACCTCAGGCAACTCTGGCGACGCTGCTGTCCATGGATATGGGGTAGCGCTGGCGCCTCTAGAAATAAAGAGGTCTGATCCAAGGTTTATATTAATAATAAACATCTAAGATGCACATAATGGTCTAGAACCAACACCCCTATGATTAGCAACACGTGATCCTGAACCCACAGGATGTTTTCTCATTCGAAAACCATGGGATTCTTATGTTTTATATAGAACCCACATTTATTTACATGAAAAAATCTAATGGATTTCCTGCGTTTGGTCCATAATCCCCATTTTTATAAAATTTAAATGGCTTTCCTACGTTTGGTCTAGGACCGCCATTTAACTGTACTACTTACGGATGATACACTTATATGTTTTAATCATTGTACATTTCTGCTCTGATCACAGTTAGGTGTTGATTGTGGAACTAATACACACATTTTATTTTGTCTGCAATGCTTCTCTTAAATAAAAGTTTGCCTTTATTTATTTTGGCTTTTTTTTCAGAATCAAATATGGTAAAGAATTTGACATACTGTACTAATATGAACCCTGCCATGACATGGAACCAGTTTTCACCTATCGGGTACTTTCATCACAACCAATGGATACCTGTTTATTGTATGGGCTTTCAGACCTCTCTGAGGTAAAGAGGTGTTTGCAGGGGAGACAACTCATTCTTTTTGGAGACTCAAAAACAAGACACTGGTTTGAAAAAATAAAATCGCTTTTCAACTGCAGTTACTTGTACTTGAAAGTCAAAGTGAACGATATGGATGGTGGTGATCTAGATGACGATGATCCAGTAGCTCCCGTCAACAATTTCATGCATTCCTTATTCAGTGGAGTGGATTTTTACTTAAATAACAAACTAGTCAGCAACATCATGGATACTTTCCCTTACCTAGCGTACCTGGAAAATCTCTTGACGTACGGAAAAGAAGCCAAGAACACAAGAAAATTTAACGAAACCGAAGTGGATATAACTAAAAATCCAAAAATGTGGGACATCAGTCACACGTTGAGTAGAACGACCGCCAAGTATCCGATACGACGCGTGGAAGTGAAAACTTTCACCATTCCCCAGGGTCAGCGATCCATGATCGAAGATCATCTGTTCCAAGGACAGTTACCCTAACGTTTAATTATTGGTATTGTGAGCAATGAAGCCTTCAATGGAGCCCTCAAAAAAATCCTTTGGAGTTTCAACACTACAACGTGTCCAAGATCGAAGTCAGTCGAGATGGCAAGACCTTGTGTACCAGATCTTTCGAACCTGACTTTACTGACAGGAAGATGAATTATTTGAGGTCGTACTTGTCCCTGTACGAAGCTTTCGGACGGTTATTGACCAACACCAGCCACGGCATTAGGTACGAAGATTATGCAGGAGGTTATGCTTTGTGGTGTTTTAATTTCACTCCAGACCAAGGCAGCAAAGAGGGACATTTCCACGCTATAAAATCCGGCCAGATTCGTGTGGAACTTCAGTTTGCACCAACTGTAGACAGAAACCACACGGTGAACGTCATCTTGTATGCCGAATTCGACAATACGATTCAAATCAACAGCTTAAGAGAAGTCATTCTAGACTATTAGAAGCTATGGAAGACTCTTATCCCTCTTTGAACAGTGGAGAATCTTTGGAAATGGAATGGGAGGATACCGTGAAAACAGAACTCCAGGACAAAGCCGAAGAGGACTTGGTTGTCACGTCCAGATGGACAGAACAAGAACAACATTTAGTGTCTTGTTTTGCCAAACACCTGGCAGATAAAATTACGGAATTGATCAAGAAAGATTGTTATGGATGTCAAAACGATCATTCCAGTCAAATTCAACACGATAAATGTCTAAAGATGAGTCAAGAAAAAAAATTGGATGAGTATTTGGACGACGCTTGGGGTCTCATCTCGGGAGAAGCAATGTTGCATCAGTGGTATAAAGACTTGCGTGATCATTCTTGCCCTCCATTGACTACTCTGGAGATCTATCACATCGAAGCTCTCTTAGCCCAGAGTGCGGAGAAGAAACAAAGAAACGGTTATTTGTCAGAGATTTTCAAGCAAAAAGTCAGAATTGAATTGATGACTTATGATTACCTGTGAAAAAACAAGAAAAACAACAAAACAAAAAATGGATACCTGGGAACTTTATTACCTTTTGAACAAGTTCGTACACTGCTTCTTGGAATCCTGTCGTTTGTGCTAAAGGTGAACTACCTCATCGCAAACCTCAAGACCATCAAGCTTATGTCATCAACACGGACGACAGTCCTCTCCCAGGAACCCACTGGGTGGCCGTCTATTTTCCTAAAGAGGAATGTGTGGAGTATTTTGATTCGTATGGATTACCCCCCTTTGGAAGACGACATCATGGACTTTTTGAGAATAAATGCCCAGACGACACGATTCAATAATGTGAAATTACAAGGCACAGATTCCATGGTGTGTTGACAATATTGTGTGTATTTTCTTCATCAACTCAGTCTTGGATATCGTTTAGAACATTTAGTGACTTACATTGATCGTAACTCTTCTCGAAACGATGAGAAAGTAGATCGATGGTTTTGTGACCGTTATGGCTATCTTTTGACTTTAGCTAGAAAACGTAGTGTACATCAATGGTCTCATGACTTCCATCAGTGGAAATCTAACTTAACTTAACAACGTTGTCAACCTTGTCAAAATAATTTGTTTAATGTTATATGAATTTGTTTGAATAAAAATGTGTTTTGAAAAAAAAATTGTCTGTCGTTTGTTTTCAAAACGTTGTGAATAAATTCTCTTTAACTTCTCTCTCTATCCATTACCATGACATGAGCTATCATAGCGTTCCGACCCAACAAAAACACAGTAGAGATGTTTTCTATTGCGTCCGTGTTTGAACCATATAAAGCGGGGCAGTCTCCAGTCTGACCATAAGGTCACCATTCAGGCAAGAGACATCAAGGGAGCAACACCGGAGCGCTAACAGCTGACATCGATAAGGGTGGAGCAGGACGGGAGCATGCTGCACGTGCAACCTGAATAACAAACAAAATGGCTTCTGCAGTGTAGCACCCGATAGTCGACCTACGACCAACCCGTCGACATTCCTTTGTTATACTATCTGCGAAGACGATTAACTGGCAGCTGGTGTTTACAATTTTGCAGATAGGGAGCTAGTGAAGGGACTCCATAAGGAGTTTGATGGGAGGCGACTGAGCGAGGCTACCGCCAGGAATGAGAGGAAAGACAGCCTTTTTGAGCGAAGCTACTGCCGGAGACGGGAAAAAGCCAGTCTTTTTGCCACCAGAAATAACAGATATGGAGCAATGCACACGACTCCCGCTGCCCTTACTCCGAAATTCCAGAGAGGACGACCTCAAAGCTATTGTACCAGTAGAAGAGAGGATTCGCCATTTTCCGGAGAGCTCTCGAAATGGACTCGGAATTGAAAAGACCGAGCAACCATTCAATTGCCTGAATGAGTTATATGGTTTCAGTTTGGTTCGAAAACCGTTTTTGATTATAACTCTGTTGTAGCACAGACTTGATCCTTTTGAATCCACCATCTAAATTCTTGTTTAATATTTGCATGATACAAAATATAGTAGTCATTTTTGACTTAGCTGATTGCCATATTTTTAGAAATAATTATGTACACCTTGTACACTAAATTCTAACTTGAATGTAATTAATAACGAAATTTAGAAACTGATTTTATTTAGTCAATTGCACAGGTGGCTTACACATTATTGGTTTTAGGTTTTGTCCATTAGTACAACTGGACTAATTTGAAATAAGCATTGGCCGGCGTTTTTGGGGCGTACACGACATCCATTGCTTCGCTTCACACCGGTTGCCGAGTCACTTTCCTCCTTTGCCACACTCGGACTCCTGTACGTGGACGGAATGTGGAACGATTTCCACCCGTCCAAACACCAGGTGCCCCGATGAGACGTCATAGTCGCTGACAAATCGCGACTGACGTCTCATACTGCTTGGTTGACACCTGGTGGTAGCGCTTGTACTGAATTCAATTATACTTGAGTGCTTGCTGGGTCCAATCCCACTCAAGGAAAGCCCCTAGCTAGTGCTGTGGCGGAGTGGCATGTGGGTGCATAGTTAAACATGCTGCATGGGCGGACTGGAGACCCATTATTATGGATAAAGATAGTCCGGTAATACCTGCATGCCAACGAGTCTCCTCTTATACTGAGGAGAGTGCTGATGAGGTTAGAAGTTTCGCACTTTCCCTTCAGCATTCAAGTCAATTACACTAGTTACGGTAGGTCGTTTGGGACTTAGTTGTCACACGACCTTTGGGCAAATTTATCAGCTCTCTTTGAGAGCATAAATGCCTGGGGGATGTGGCACTTATTCCTTCCCCCAGGATAAATTTATCATTTCGCCGTACGATCATAAACTAGTGGTACATGCCCGTATGGGCGAACACCACTTTAATTCTCTCTCTCTCTCTCTCTCTCTCTCTCTCTCTCTCTCTCTCTCTCTCTCTCAGTCTGACCATCATCATTTTGATCAATCATCATCATCCAGCCGCTATATCGTTAAGAGGGTTTCGTCTTTCGTAAGAAGAGACACCTTCATACCACGTAACTGGCTTATGCTTTTGGGGCAAGATCGTTTGGCCATCAAATCCGTCCAGAGTCCGGCCATATACGTAACTTAACAGGAAGATCAGGACAAAAGAAACACCCAGGACAAAGGATTAGAAACAGCTGCCCGCGCTGCCGAAACAAAGGAAACAGCCAGCCAAATAAGAATACCTACTGAGGAACAAAGGAACGTGGTAGGAATGATTTTAGAAACATTTATATACTCTGTGCTGTTTTTAATAGATCTTTTCTAAATACTTATTCTTACTAAATTCTACATTTATTGCAGCGACATTCGCTACATTCTCTAAATTCGTAACATTCACTATTGCTTTGTTCTTTAGCTAGCACTACTCCATTTTTGACGCCAATTTTTCTTAAACATGTACTAGGACTCATACTAGTGTATACCTGGACTGAGTCCTTTCGGATTATCAAGTACTAGTAATCTGTAAGACTCTCAGTTATAGGAAAATCAATTTACGCTAATTCTCTACTCTCTCATAACTTCTACTAAAAAAAATCTCCTTAAAACAGGTACTAGGAATCATATTAGTAAACACCTGGACAGAATCCTAGGAAGTTTACGTGCACGTGAAAACCTCTACGTAGACTTTCTGTCATAGGAGATTCTTTCTCTCTTCTAACTAATAACTTACTCAACTAACAACACCCAAAACTAAATGCATTAAAGTAGTAAAAAATTTTAAGCTACCTCAAAAATGTCACAAAGTAGAATCTTAAACAAAATGGCGTTTAACGCCAGAAAAAAAAATGAAGTTAGGAAACAAAACAAACTTTAAAAAATGACTGCCCCCACACCCACCACAAGCCCACATGTGGTATCATCTAGCTCCCCAGTAATGAGGGGAGATTTTATTAACAATAGCCCAAATGTGAACAACTTGCTCGCCAATAATGATAGGACATTTTATTCACGATAGCCCTGCATACAAAACACTAATTGAGAAAGAACTAAACTATGCAACTTGCTCCCCAGCCATTATGATTCACATAGCAAGCCAAGATCTTAGTCAAAATTCTCTTGTGGCATTCAAAGAGTTATATAATCCTACAGAAATTGTGAACCTAGACTCAACACTCCCAACACTCTCAATGACGTATGCAGACGCTCTTGTCTTAAACTACCCCCCCCCCAAAAAAAAACACACCTAAAAGTATCAGTACACCAAATTATGATACCCTCACCATGACACCACTACAAACCAATCAATATAAACTATTGGCACAATCCACCACCAAACACCCGATCGGCTTTGAAACTAAACAACAAATTAATCCAAATCTATCCCATGCTACAACTCCAACTCTGACTCAACCAACTAATAAACACCCGGAAAACAACAATGCCAACGGAGCACAAAAAGTCAAATATCACTGCAGCCAGACGCCAGGGCCCTCCAAGGAATTAACAATTGAAGACATCCTCTCAATCCCTGATCAGATCGATACAAATAACGAAGACAGTTACCCCATAATAGACTTACCTCCAGTACAAATCCCATATGAAGGTAAAGGGAAGCAACCTACGAAAGCAAAAACACCCAATGAAGACATACCTACAGTAACTACTACACCCAAAGATAAAGAAAATCATTTAAAAATCCAAGATATCTCCAACGAACAGATACCTAAAACCAAACCAAACCACAAATCTCACAACCTCAAGAGACAAGAAAACAAAGGAATAACCAAAATAATTCAGTCAACCAAAATAACTCGACTAGTCATGAAGACCAAACTAAAACTAGGCCTCACTATCACTCAATTGAACACACCCTGTTCATTAAAAGCACATCAACACAACTATTTAACCTAAGTAGCAAAAGCATCGCAGGGGCTCTTCAAAGAGCACGCTATGGCCAATATACCCTAATTAGGCCATTATCTGACTATTTAATAGTACCCTGCAGTACTCTAAGCCAA
This sequence comes from Megalonaias nervosa, assembly GCA_016617855.1. Classification (NCBI taxonomy): domain Eukaryota; kingdom Metazoa; phylum Mollusca; class Bivalvia; order Unionida; family Unionidae; genus Megalonaias; species Megalonaias nervosa. The sequence continues at coordinate 14,230 of JAECUM010004987.1, forward strand.
GTGGCTAAATACCTTGAAATTGACACAGTTGGACATACCAAAGTTAAAGTAGAGCGCCACAAAAACGTCACACGCAAACAACAAGTCGCAAACCCCAAAACTCCTAATGAAGCAGTGCCCAACCTAAACTATCTAAATAAAACAGAAATCAAGGCACATGAACCCATCTCACCAAGAACTACGCCCTTCAAAAAAGTGCTAAAACTTAAAGGGCCCAATAAAGGGATGGACAAAATAAAACCCTCATCAAAAAACTTAAAGAGAATGGGACAGACGTAACTAAGGCTTACAGACTAAGAAACTACAAAGGGCAGGAAACCAACACCGCAGTAATAGAAACTAAAAACCCCATACCAAATCTGGTCAGATTGGGGCCCTATGGTGTACGTCATCGCTTAGAACCTTACATAAACAAACCCCGGTTCTGCAGCAAATGTCAGCATTGGCGTCACTACTCGATGAAATGTCGATACAAACAAATATGTGGACATTGCAGGGGACAACATAAGGCACCATGCTTAAAAATTAACCCCAAATGCGCAAACCGCCTAGGAACACACCATCCAAAATCACCTGACTGCCCATACGCCCAAAAAGAACAAAAAATGATTGAACTAATGAATACAAAGAAACTCACATATCTTGAAGCAAAGAAGCTAATCAATAAATCAGCCATAATAACTAATCTCACAGGAAAACAAAACACAGAAAAACCAGCAAATAAAACAACCCCAAACAAACATCATAAACCAGCTACCAAAAACAAAACTCAAAATTCCCAAACCAAACAAAAACATACAGAAAACACACACAAGGTAGGAATCAATCAAATAACTACCAAACAAGATAAAACCAAAGATAATGAAAAACCAAAAGTCACGATAAGTACAAAAGAAGAAATCTACCCCCAGTTAGCAAGGTAACAACAATCACCACAATTACCAAACTAGTTCAAGAATTTGTATGGGAAACCATTAACCACACCATCATAAACCCACAAGCTATGGAGCTACTACCGGGGAGACAAAAGAGGCAGGTTGGTTGAGGCATGGGCTGCCGAGACCAACATGACCATCCTAAATGATAGGTCCAACACTAGAATCGACCCAGCGGATGGCACTCTCTCGGCCATCGACCTCACCATATGCTCGCCTAACCGAGCACAGATGAGTGATTGGAGAGTGAACCAAAGCAACTCATTAGGCAGCGACCACTTTCCGATCATCATCACCCTACAGATGACGGTGCAGTTTAGTCAAAACTCCAAACATCCCAGATGGAGATATGACAAAGCAGACTGGGAAACATTCCGTAAAACACTCTCGGAAATCAATACCGATAATCTAGAAAACAGGGACACAAACATATACTACGAAAATTTAATTAACACAATACATGATGCAGCAATTAGTAGTATACCAAAAACCAGTGGGACACAAATCAAACAGTCGGTACCTTGGTGGAATGATGAGTGCAAAACTGCTCGCAAAGAAAAACAAAAAGCACTCAGTAAGTTTAAAAATACTGGAAACTCGGTAGACTTTACTCACTACAAAGAAAGGAAAAAAAAAACTCAAACAAATAATCAAAAAGGCAAAAGAAAAAGCATGGCAGCAATTCTGTTCAAAACTCAACATTAAATCAAACTCTAAAAAGGTGTGGGACAAAATAAAAGCAATTAGGGGGAAAACAGTAAACAATACGCCCAAAATTTCAGGAGCCAACACAAATAAGGATAAAGCAAACAAACTAGCCAGCCATTTCTCTGAAATGAGCAGTGACAAAAACCACACCAATAATTTCCAACAACACCGCAAAAAAGTAGAAAAGAAACTAAAACACATATTCCAAGACCTAGGAGCAAAATCATCCAACCTAAATAGTGAAATCACGCTCCAAGAATAGGAAATAGCATTAGGATCCAAAAAAGAAACATCACCAAGAGATTATCAGATAGGATACATCATATATACAAATATCCCTGGAAACATAACAGCAACCAACCTAAGGCTATTAAATAAGATCTGGGGTGAAGGCAAGCTACCTGATAAATGGAAACACGCCATAATAATCCCGATCCCAAAACCTGGAAAAGACCCTAATAACATCAACTCCTACAGACCTATCTCCCTCACAAACAATATATGTAAAATCATGGAAACAATCATTACTAACTCACTCCAACAATAAAAACCAAATTAACATACCCCAGATTATTTATACAAAATAACAATATCAAATTTGTTAAAGAAGCGCGATTCCTATGTATGTATTACGACGAACACCTAAATTGGGGTCAACATATCAACAATCTAATAAACAACTGTATTAAAGACTTAAACTAATGCAAAACCTTAAAGGAACTACCTGGGAGTCCAACCAGGAAATACTACTTACCATATATGGGGCATTAATAAGATCGAAACTGGATTACGGATGTTAGAAACACCTAAACATCTATAATAAAAAAAAAAAAACTGGACACGATCCAACGTAAAGCGTTGATTATCTGTACAGGCACTCTTCCGTCCACATCATTAGCTGAACTACAAGTACTTACAGGGGAACTCCCACTTCAACGAAGAAGACATGAACTACTACTAAGATACACTGCTAGGTTAACAACTCACCTAGAAACACACCTGACTAGGAAAACCATACTTAAATGCGACAAAGCCTTCGGCAAAAAAACTAGTTCCTCATAACCAGGAGAAAACTGATTCATCAACTTACTCCTGATAACAAATTTTCAGGTGGAACCCACTGAGTTCCCTGACCAAGCCCCATGGATATCCTCAAAACCATCAATTAACACACAAGCAACAAAATTTGGAAACAAACTTGAAGAAGAGCATATGCTAAAGACAAATATAACAACTGAGATCCTGACATCCTACTCCGGTTTCGTAAAAATCGACACAGATGGCTCCAAAACATCTGAACCACCCAGAACGGCAGTGGCAGTGGTTATCCCAGAACACAATATCTAATTGGGAACCCGATTACCTGACCACTGCACAATTTTTACGGCATAATTCTGGGCAATAATGGAAGCACTAAAATGTATTAAAGATAACAAAATTAAAAAGTCAGTAATCATCAGTGACTCTCTGAGTACTAACAGCCATACAATCAAATAACTCCAAATCAAGAGATAACTTCCTAAAAAGAACAAACTTATTACTAAAAGAGCTAAGCCACAAACAACAACATGTGGAATTCATGTGGATCCCATCCCACATAGGAATTATAGGAAATGAAATGGCTGACAAGGTAGCAAAACATAAATTAGGTGACATAAAACCCATAACCATAAGCTACAGTGTCAGCGAAATACAAGGCATTATTAAGACCTATATCAACAATAAATGGCAGGAGCAGTGGACTAATACCACTAAAGGACGCAAATTTTATGCCCTTCAAAATGTGGTTAACCGAACCGTACAAACTCCAGAAGTAAACGGCCCTGATCAAACAATTATAAACAGAATAATAACGGGCAAAACGAAATTAGCAAGCAGTTTCGGTCAACTCATAAGGCCCCAACAGTCCAACATTAACTGCTACCACTGCCAAGTTCCTGAAGATCTAAACCACGTACTGAACAACTGCCACAAATATAAGGAAGAAAGAACTAAATTCATAAACGAACAGAAAAAGATTGAATCCCCGGGCGTGTTCCCTGACTCCTTAAAAAATAACCCAAACATTAACGCCACCTATCAAAATATCATTAACTTTATACATAAAGCGGGACTCACCAATAAAATATAAAAATATAAATAGTTTTATATAAAAGGTTAAAATAAATGGATAAAACTGCTAATCAAACCAGGGGGTGCGAGATGGGGTGGGGGCTTCGGTTTACGGTCCACGTACGGGTATGTACCATCCTAAGCGCGAGCTGAAGCCCTTACCTCATCTCAAATCTCATGGAAAAAAACCTAAAACCTAGAACTAAACGCACAATAAATCCACATACCCTGTCAGACATAAACAAGAATTAAAAACTATAATCAATAAAAGCCAATACACCATATAATTGAACCAGGGGGTGCGAGATGGCGTGGGGGCTTCGGTTTACGGCCCACATAGGGGTATGTACCAGCCTAAGCGCAGACTGGAACCCTTACCTCATCTCAAATCTCATGGAACAACAACCTAGAATAACAAATCAATCTAAACCAAACTTATAATGCAAAATGGCATAAAACAATGGATAGGCGTCCTTGGATGTAAAGGACACGATCAGTTCGACAATGGCGCCTTGTCCTACCCTAAATTAACGCCACGCATGAATGAGCTGAATTAAAAGCTAAAAAGCCGTAGACTAAACTAAACCACCACCAAAATCAAACTCCAAAATAAAATCTTCTTTATGTCTCTATTTTTCTAATTTTCTACTTTTCCTCATACTCTACATCCACCCTGCTAACACCTTGGAATCCTTAAACACCCTGGAATGCCTAACCTAACCCGCTCTAATCCTACCTTAACACCAATATTCTCCACCCTAATATACTACCACTGCTCACGATGACAGCTCAAGGACACCATATAAACAACATCTCGTATAAGCCCCAAATTAGCCAACTATAAGGTGGTCAAAAGCCCAAGACTATCAAGCCCCGCCGCACAAGGTGGCAATAACAAAAATATTTAGAAGAATCTAGGACCCCAAACTACCTCTTATAAGGTGTTCCAAACAACAAGGACCATCAGGGCCAGCCACACAAAGCGGCAAAAAAACACCTAAATCTAGGAAAAATTAAGGACCCATAAATTAATAACGTATAAGTTGGTCTAACATCCAGGACCATCAGGGCTAGCCACACAAGGTGGCAAATATAGGAAACAGCTGTTATCAAAAGCATACCTCTCTAACCCAACAAATTCATAAAAACTGCACAGAGGTTACCATTCAAAACTGAGCAAGTAACTAAGTATTTAGGCCAAATACCCTGGAACGGAGCACCGACCTGTGGACCGGCACCAATCTGACCTCCTTTCCTTACCACCACCTCCAAATTTAACAGCGTGCGGTGCGCGCATTAATCCAATTTTTACTGAAAAGCAGTAATTAGCAACAATGAGTGTGTGCTGGGTCAAATCCAACTCATTTACTCTTACACTATCCAGCAGATACAGACTAGAAACATGAGTGCGTGAAGGGTCTACTCCCACTCATGAGGGCCAAATTACAGGTTGTTAAGGTATTGATAGTACCACAACCTGCCAGCTATAATTAAACATCACTCTATGAGTGACGAAATGCGTGGGGGAAGTGGCACTGAATCCTTCCCTCACGAACAATTAAACAGCCTGCTGTGTAGGCATTAAACCTTCGCGCATGCCCGTATGGGCGAAAGCGACGTAAATTAAATTAACTAACTAACAGTCTGACCATCCATTGTTGACTCGTCCACCTAAGAAGATGCCTTCAAGACTAGCCAAACTGAACGAAACTTACGTGAATTCACATCGTGTCAGGCAAAACCTGATACCGAAGCCTGAAGAGATAGAGAATGTCAGGATGTTAACAATAGCCCAAGACCTGATAGAAGAGGTCTTCAGAGAAGAAATCAAGAAAGAACAAGAAGAGTGGACATAGAAGTACAGACTTCAGAAGCAGCAGAGAGAACAGCAGCAACAACAACAGCAGCAACAGCAGCAGGAACCAGACTGAGGTTTTGTCGACTTCCGAGTAGACACGAAAGAGTTCTTCTCTTTTCGAAGAAGCAGACCGTATCCTGTAGGAAAAACCTGCCGCCAGACGGGGACGTAATCTTAGACGATGAAAGATTGCCATCACTCCCCCGTCAACACAGCCCTTTTCAGGGCTACCCCAACCCTCTAGAAAAGAGATACTAATTCAGTTGCCAAAACATTTGTGTGTTTATGTTAAAAAATAGAAGTGTGTCTATAAGCACTTCGTTTCTCTGTATTGTCCGATAGTGCATGCCTGTGTTTGAAAGAAAAAAAGTCAACAAGATTGTTTTTTGTAGGTCCACGCGTTCCATATAATGGTAATAGTGGTATGGTAAGTTTTTGTGTCAGGGGATATTTTCCTTCACGTCCGTGCTCCAGGCATATAATTCGCAGCGATCGTCAGTCTGGCTACAAGGAAGAACAAGCATCACTCAGAAGATGTCGAGGCATCAACATCGGACGCTAAGCCTGCGTTGCCGCAAGGGATTGGTAGGAAGTTATATAACAACATAACAAAGGTGGAGCAGGGAGTGGACAAAGTGTGGCTCCTGTATGTGCTGCGCGGCCCACGGAAACCCAGAGACCAACCTAGAACTGAACTACCCACCCAGAGGAAAGAAATATCAAGAATTGCGACTGGCGGATGATAGTCAGTATTAACATTGACCGGAAAGTTCAGGACTGGGCGGAAAATAAAAATGGCGGACTTCGTTGGAGGTTTTGGTGTTTAACCGAAGACAAAGAACATGCCAGCTCGTGCCAGTGTAGACCACCCTGGAGATAGCCTTCACGTCCACAGACTCGGATTGAAGAAGCCGAGTAACTTTCAATTTGCCTGGGTGAATGTATAGGTTTTCATTTTGGTTGAAAACCTCTTTTGATAATATCTCTATTTTGTAATCCGAATTTGACTCTTTGGTTCCACCATCAAAATTTCTTTGTCTATTTTGTTATTTATTATGCGAGATACCAAATGTATGAGTCGCTTTGACTTAACTGATTGGCATATTTTAGATAATTTATGTACACTTTGTACACTAAATTCCAACCTTGAATTACATTAAGAACGAAATTTAGAAACTTATTTTATTTGGTCAATTGCACAGGTGGCTTACACATTATTGGTTTTAGGTTTTGTCCATTAGTACAACTGGACTGAATTTGAAATAAGTACGGACGGGCGTTTTGGGGTGTTCATTGCTTCATCGCACCGACTGCCGAGATCGTCTTCCTCCTTTTCCTTACTCGGCCTTCTGAACATGGACGGAGATGTGGAACGATTTCCACCCGTCCATACACCAGGTGACCGATGAGACGTCATAGTCGCTGACCAATTGCGACTGACGTCTCATACTACTTCGGTCGACACCTGGTATTGCTGCAGACTGGACTTCTATTCATACTTGAGTGCGTGTTGGGTCTATTCCCACTCAAGCAATAGCCCCTTGCTGGTGCTGTGGCGGAGTGGCTTATGGGTGCATGGTTAATCATGCTGCAAGGGCGAACTGGAGACCCTACGGGATGAAGAAAACAGGTCCGTTAGTTCCTGCATGCCACCGAGTCTTCTCTTGAAATGAGGAGTGTGCTGATGAGGTTAAAAGTTGTGCACTTTACTCTTCAGCATTCAAGTCAATTCACCAGCTAGTGTAGGTCGTTTGGGGCTTAATTGTCCCACGACCAAACAAACACCTTTAGGCTAATTAAGCAGCTCTCTTTGAGGGCATAAAAGCCTGGGGGTGGGGGATGAGGCTCTAATTCCTTCCCCCAGGATTAATTAAGCAGCAGCACCACAACGTCATCCACAACCACGAAGAAGACAGAGGGACGTCTTCACCATACCTGAAAGTGAAGACTGGGAGAGTGAAGCCAGTCTACCCCTCCCCTCCCTGCGCTACCAGCCACAAACATCAACTGGGAGCAGAACTGGAGCAGAGGTTGCGTGTGTGGTTCCCGACCAGGGAGGTGCCACCATTAGCCAGATGCAAATGGAGTTCCAAGAAAAAACAGCCCTTCTCAGGGCAAACTAAATCTCTAGAAAAGACACACTATTCAAGTTGCCAATTTGTGTGAATGTGGAGTAGTGTAACTATGAACACTCACTCCTTTACTGATGTGTGTGTGTGTGTGTGTGTGTGTGTGTGTGTGTGTGTGTGTGTGTGTGTGTGTGGTTTATGCGTTCGCGTACATTTGTGTCGATAGTAGAGTGTTTTTTTCTTCTCTTCCCTTCTGTGTGGATAGTAGATATGGTGTGTTTGTATGCCTTCGCGTACGTTTGTGTGGATGGTATATATGGTGTGTTTTTTGGTTGTTTTTTTTTTTTTTTTTTTTTTCTCTTCCTGTCTGTGTGGATAGTAGATATTGGAGTTTTTGATAGTAGATATAGTGTGGAGTTTTGTCTTCTCTTCCCTTCTGTATGGATAGTATATAAGGTGTGTTTGTGTGCGTTCGCGTACATTTGTGTGGATAATATATATGGTGTGTTTTTTCTTCTCTTCCCTTCTGTGCGTATAGTAGATATGGTGTGTTTTTTCCTTCTCTTCCCTTCTGGTGTATAGTATATAATATGTAAAGTGAGTGTAAGGGATGTTTTTCTTCACGTCCGTGCTTCACGTATATAAGACGGAGCGGTCTTCAGTCTGGCTACCCAGCGTTGACTAGTCAACACAAGATGGATTTGTTCAACGAATTGAAAGACAGTTGGTACTGGATGGTGGATGCAGCCTACGTGGTGGAAAGACTTGAAAAAGAATGGAGATATCCAGTTACCAAAGTCTTTGTGACAAGTCAAGTCAGCAGCCTGAAAGTAGCCAGGGATCTGGTGCAAGGCTTGATAGAGGAGGAAGTAGAGACATCATGAGGCTTCATCCATCCTAAATATGTGAGAGTGGGGACATTGAAGCAGATCCTTGATAATGTCATCCAAGTGAGGTGCTTTCTACAAGACCTAGCCAATTTCACCGAGTGGTCTTTTGTCCAGTGGGGATTAAACCAATTAAAGAAAGCTGAAGACATGATGAGAAAGGTGATGGAAGAAGAGGTAAAGAAAATCAAAGAGACCTGGGCAAAAGAGAGAAAGTACAAAGAAAACAGAAAGAAAAAAGAAGAGTTTGAGAGACTGAACAACAACAACTGGATAAAGGTACAGGAAAAATTTAGATTCATAGGACATCCTGACTGGATGCCAGACGATGAAAAGAAGAAGAAGAAGAAGAAGAAGAAGAAGAAGAAGAAGAAGAAGAAAGGAATCATAGAGAAAGTGAGAAGCTGGTGGAAGAAGTGAAGAAAATAGAAGAAGAACCCATAGGCCCTTTTCAGGGCCACTCATATATCTCGAAAAGATATATTCCAAAATTTGCCCTATTTGTGTGCCTTTGTTTATTTGTCTATGTCTATGTCTCTAACCATGTTTCTATGTCTATGTCTCTATTGTGTTTGTCCCTACCTAGAGTAGCGCGTATTCAGGTCAGCTCTTTGCCACATTGTTGCCAGTGTTCCGCCCGATTGAGGTCAGCAACTTGCAACATTGTTGCCAGTGTCCAGTACTGTGACGTCACCCCACCTGTTCCATTCCTATTGTCCCTAGACAGTCCCAATATTTTTTTGTCCCTATACAGTCCCAATATTCCCCATGTTAAATTCCCATATTGCCCTATAGTGTCTCAGACCATTTTTCCTTCTTTGGCATGATACGCCCTAAAGTATCCCCCTTCACTACTGTTGTACAACACAACCGTGTTGAATATTACCTGTTGTACAACACAACCGTGTCTTCAAAATGTGTGCGATGCCGCTCGAGAACTCGTACTGTAAATCCAACTTGAGTTATAACAAGTAATAGTAAATGAGGGAACTTGTGTTCGGTATAGTGCAAAGACGTTTTTCTTTGCGGGACCTTCCACGTCCACCCGCAATAGACGCTTCGAGTCTAAAAGTCGGCGGAAATGTACTGCTGCATACACAGAGCTACCAGGAACAACACAGCAAATACTCTGTTGAAAAACACATCGCTGATTACGGTGGGCCTGGTAGTCTAATTCGCAATGGGCGTGAGTGGATGTTCATGCTTTCAAGTTAATTTATGCGACAATAAAATACACTCGACTACTGTCAACCATGGGATAAAAGAGTGTTAGTGCATAGTAATATATTATCTTTTAAGTAAAGAAGTTTTATACGCAGTTTTAGAGCGGTGGATAAAGCAAGTAATTCGTTGTGTAATGGGATTGTGTTTACGTTATCACATCTCTCTCTCTCTCTCTCTCTCTCTCTCTCTCTCTCTCGTAAAATACATTAATTAAAGGATGCACCTTCTAATTGTTTATTCGTGTGGTAAACACGTACTAATCCCAAGATCACCGGTTGTGAGAGTTCAATGTTGTTGTTGTTGTTGTTGTTGTGGGGCTTAACGCCATTTTTCAGCACACGATAGGCTATACATGGCGGCCAGTATTAATGGTGGAGGAAGAAACCGGGAAATCCGCGGAAAGAACCACCGACCCACGAGAAGCTACTGGCAAGCTTTCTCACATAACCACATTCGCCGAATCTTAGACTCGAACCAACGCAGACAGAGGTGAGATGGCAGTGATCCGTAACGGACAGCGCTTTAGACCACTCGGCCACTCGGGGCCCCCAGAGTTCAATGTTATAAGTGAAACTGTATAGGAGTTTCAGCATTAACATGGATGACAGATGATCCCACTCACATAGATGAACAAGGTAAATCCCATATTCCACCAGTTTATTGACATGAAATTATAAAAGGCAACAGGTCGTAATTCTTGACTATTTTTCAAGAAATGGAGTTAATTTTATTGGGTTAATGAATCATACTTTAAAAGAATCCAGTATGGCTAATTAGGCCAACATTGAAATAAAAGTAATAATTAAAAACTAATAGTAATTGGCAGGATAACTTGGTTCAGAGATTTTTCTTCTGGTTGCATTAAAATCGGGGATTAACAATTTTTGTTTAAAGGGGTCGGTGACAAGAATATTTTACAAAACCTTTAAAAATTTTCAGCTCTCAAGTATCTTGAAAAAAAAAATCGTTTTGATTTGTGAATAATTTTTTTTAATATCAGTTGTATTATTTGAAAAGATTTAGCTATGTTGAGGTAAAAGAAAGTAATCTGGTTTGAAAGGAATTCCAAGGTGCCCCTCCTCCTCTGCCAAAATGAATGGATGGTCCTTTGGCAGACAGTTTCTATTTCGCCATAGATATAGTGTTATGTATATTTCTTACGTAGGGGTTGGATTGGTTATCGTTATCTAGAGGATGGTCGACCGCGGTGTTATTGCCCGGATCGAGTGGATAATAAAAATATGAAATTAATGGATGGAATAAAGAGGGATCTGAACAGAGATATGGAATAGAACAACAGGAGCCGCGGTATGTAAAATATAACAATTTAATCAATTAAATCAATTTAATGAAATAAACAAAATAAACTGCACAAGACACTCGAAGGATACACTTCTACTAGCAAATGATTATTAAAACGTTATTACAAAATGCATTTTGCTATTCTGTTTATACCGATATGACAAATTTCATCATAAATTTATCGATCGATCGATTGTCCAGCATGAGTACATAACATGGTTGCTTGCCCGTCCCTCCAAAATCAACGATGGTGGCAGGTTAGAGTCGACGTATTCATTTTGCTCATCTCTCTCTTCCGGCCTCTTTCGGGTCATCAACCGTAATTTGGTTCTCAGCTCTCTGCCCTCTCTGTATGGTGCTTATATAGAGCTATTTCTTTTTAGAAATAAATAAATAGGCAATCAAAATATTTTGTGAGGGTTTTACTTCTGGGATTATACCCTCTCTCGTTACGTCAGATATCGTCATATCGTAACTCAACAGAAACTAAGGTTAATATGGGTCTCCAGGTCGCAGCCTGACAGCTAATACACAAACCTAGTACGAGAAGATTAATTTCTCTCCCTAACGGGCTATTTAGCATCCCTAACTGATCTATAGCATAATTTAGACCTCTTAATGAACCATTACACCCTGCTGTTCACTATATATCACTAACTGGACCCAATGTCGACCGGCAGTAGCCGGATTTCTCTATTAAAAGAATTCTCTACTTGATTATGGAAACAAAACAATGAAATTCGCTTCTTGTCTTAACGACATTATTTGCTAACTAATAATCCTTCAGCCTGAACATACTATAACATAGGAATACTTAATTCTTAGAAAATATGATTCATATAATTGAAGACAAATACATTCACTCGGGTCTCTCAAACCGTATCAAATAAAAGCAATGCATGAAATTCTTAGAATAAAAGATTCCTAAACAATCAAGACAAAAAATTCAGCAATTATCGTCAAACTCATGTAAAGGAAATTTGATACATGAATTAAATACGAATTCAAACAACTAATTACAAACTCATATCAACGAACAACTTACATGACATCGAGACAAATCCTTGTGTTTTTGAGGCTCGATAGCTTTTGTTGTAGCAGACTCTTTCTGTACCTTGAGGTTCCTTGTCCCTCAAACTTCCAGATACCCGTCCCTTGGACAATTTATTGAACGATAAAAGGCACTCGCTAATTTTCATTTTAGTAAAGACTCTTCCCTTCCGCAGAAAAAAACTTGGGCAGATTAATCTTGAGATGAAGAATACTTAAAACACTGAATTTCGTCTGGGGAAACACACACCCCTTATTTAGTTTAGCCAATCAAACTTAAATGTATCTAACGGGAGAAAATTAACATATGACCATCCAGGTTTGTGTAACTCCTCGTATTTAAGCGATTTCTTAATAAACCGATTTCTGGAAAGTATCATGTTATGACACTTATTTCAACTAGTACAAAGTTGTCTCTGCAGTATTTTATCTCTGGTATTTTCCGATTATTACAACCCAAATTCACCTTGCCACGTTAACTTGTCCGACGGTCAGCAAACGGACCCTAAATAAACATCCATAACGCCCCAAACCAGTGACATTAAAATAATGTATTCCTGCAGAGGCCCTAGCTTTTAACACGTTACCTAAACACATTCATCAGCTTAATTAGCTATGTGTCTCACTGACCTTGCAAAGTTCACTCAGTAAAGTGTTGCCATAACATGTTACAAAATTCAAAATGTTACAATATTTAATTTGTATTGTGTGTTTGCTAATGTCCATGATTATATACTGTAAGGGTCTTTTTTGTAAGCAACATATTACATAGCCAATTTTTTATTATGATTGTAGATTATATTTTATGATAATTATTATTTGTAGTTAAACATGTTTGCTTGGATTTGATTTCAGGACATTGGTTTTCCAATTCCTGCTTGCACATGAACAATATTCCATGATATTGGCACATCAGCACATTCAAGATTGGAATCCATTCAAAACAATACTGGAATTCATTCGGAATAGTCTATACCTTTGGACGTGTTATAGAACTTTTAGGACTAAATGGGATTTAATTCACAAAAGTGTAAGTTCTTTTAAATTTTTACTTTGTATTCTAGGGAAATAAATAATTTGTTGAATTTTTCTAGCTGTATTTTGCTGTTTTTTGTTACTTAACAATAGCTATTGCAGAAAATGTAAACTCTTGTAAAGTTTCTCTCACTTCATAAGTTCATGCAGGACAGAGGATAAATGAATAATGTATGATATTGAACGTGTCATGTCTCACATTCTGTGAAGCTCCCGACAGTTGGAACGCTCCTTATATTCTCAGCCTACTTCACAAATATTTTCATGTGAAGAGTTCGTTGGAACCAAAATTTGTGTGATATTAAACTTACGGATAGTTACTTTTGCAAATCTTCCGAAAAGCATCATGTCTGCATGTTCCTCCCTTTAATGCACTATTAACTCCATACCACTACAGTTGCATGCACTGAAAGTTATAAAAATTCCACGACAAAAAGGTGGCCTAGATTTACATACATAAAGCACCCAAACGTTCACATTAGTATTTCATGGATTTACGACAAAACCATGTAAAATAACCCTCTCAAGGTCTACAATTTTAACTTTAAAAATGGCACCAAAACAGTTACAGTTGATGCAGCCGCGAGGTTTTAATTAACACGAGTACCACACAGTATGCCATTCTCATGCCCTTTAGTCTACCAACTATCTTGACCTTAGAGCTACAAACCTTCCAGCTGCATAATAAGTGGTGGAGCCAAAGTAAATTTCATCCATATCATTGATTTATTATTCGATAGCACAAGCACTCACAAGTGACGATAGAGTTAAGGTAGAAAAGTCATGGGGGTATCTAGAATATGTTGGCCTAGCTCAGCTACCAAATTCCTAAACCCTATAGTGATACTACCACTTCAAGCATCGCCTCTTTTACCTGATCAAATTATTTACAAGTGTAAAGCATGGTAGTGTGTGTGTGTGTGTGTGTGTGTGTGTGTGTGTGTGTGTGTGTGTGTGATGTGGATTTTTAACGTAGCTTGAACAATTTTTCAGTCATATCGCTACGATGTGTTGCAGTTTATAGAGATGTCTAGCACTGGGGTATCATGCCGCAGACATGTAGCATGATGTCCCACCCAGTTACATTATCTTGACACCAGGCAGACCAGTCTTAACACTAACCTCTTAATGCTGAGCGCCAAGCGAGGAAGCTACTAATACTATTTTTTTTATAAGTCATTGGTATGACTCGGCCTGGGTTCGAACCCACGATTTCTCGCATCCGAGGCAGACGCTCTAACCACTTAGGCCACCGGAGAAGTGTCAGGTTTGACACTGACAGACCATGATACAGTTTCAGTAGGCAGCCAGTATATAACATTGGATCCAGGCCAAGGGAACACCGCGGACATCTTACTTTCATCAGCTGTAGATTAACAATTAATACTACAGTATCATCGCCTTGCCTGCATCTACCAGTCCATCAGGCAAGGTGATGGGTGCTGTTTACACACGGGCCTGGCTTCGAATCTTCGTGGACTACGAGTTTAAAAAATTCACTAACCTGTACAATAATTGTTAGGAGTCTACGCTCTTAAAATAAGTAACAGAAAAGAATGAAAGACAACAAGCTTTGTAAAATTTAACAAATAATTTATTTCCCTACAACACAAAGTGAAATGAGAAAAAATAACTTACTGTACTGCGAATTAAATCCCAAATTAATCCAAGAATTACAGACACAAGTCCTAATAACATAAAGTCCTGAATAAATCTCACTACAAGTCCCGAAGAGATCCAGAACTGAATACGATGACGTGTATGTTATAGCTCATGGACTGCTGATGTGTCAACAGTCTTTTATTGAACCACTGTAATATAATTCCAGGTTTGAATATACTATAAATTCCAGTGAATGTCTTTATCCAAGAATTTTATCAGAGTACTTTTGTATTTCCAGAGAAAATAATCACTTGAATTCAATAATTTGAAGAAAATAAAATTCAGTCCAAACTGGTCACAACATAATACAACATGAAAGTGCTAGTTGTTAAAGCACGAACGACCAAGTTCTCACAATTACAAGATAATATAGTTCTCTACTTGACCTCAGGTCACAATTAGCATTTTCTAAAAATAACATTAGCTAATGGAAAATAACCTTCTGGAATGATCTAATGAGCTGTGTTTACATACAACACAAAAACCTGTAAAATTCACTTAGGAAATTCCAAAAATCCCGACCCAAATAAACATATTTACTCCTTCTTGTTTACCTGAATAATAATCCTGATATTCAGAGAATAATTTAGCTATGTATTAGTTGTTGACAAAAAATTTAAATAAAAAATAAAAAATCAATCAGGTCATGAACTCACTTTTGGACAAGGTCAAGTCCAACATACAATGTTACATGACAATAGCATGTAATAAAATAAAAAAAAAAAAAAAAAAAAAAAAAAAAAAAAAAAAAAAAAACTAAATAAATATACATAACATGCTATTATTTGTTTTAAATATTAATTTTGCCTGGTATTACCAAGCATTCTCCTGTAGAATCCAGGGACAGCACTTTTTGTTCTGTTTGGTGTATACTTGTAATTCTCTGTGATCAATTCTACATATCGTAGAAATTGGGAAGGCCTGTGTAG
>JAECUM010004987.1:35000-199833 GCA_016617855.1 Megalonaias nervosa
ATCGAGCATTTATCTTACTGAGTGGAACTGACTAGGCTGGATGCCTAAGGAATCATGTGGTAACTTATGCAGAGAGATACGGGAATGTTTGTTTATACGTACCGCTCACGTGTTAATTTAAGGTGAGGCGCTCTGAAGCGAGGGTGATGATCTATCAGATTAGGTCAGACTTAGACGTACATTACAGGGGTCGTTTGTAACTCGAGATAACAATTGTACCCAGATAGTCTAAATTTGTAAGGACCATTAACCATTAAGGTCACCTTATGTCAGAATTTATGCAGTGTTTGGATAGCTAGTTTATGCTTTCTGAGTAACGAAAGTGAGAGAATTTTATATACCTATAGAAGGTGATACAAATAGAGACTGAGTGGTAATCTTGTCTTTCAGGGAAACAGCTCTCTAGAACAGTCTGGGACAGTCCGAAAGACGGAAATCCAGATAATAGATCTTGCGGTTAGGATAGAGGATCAAGGAAGATCAAACGTATACACGTGAAGGTGGGAAGACGTGGGATACACGGAGACAAAGACAGGAAGCGACACTAAGTGATGCAAATCAGGCGTGGACATTGTGCTCGTTTCACCACTCTCGTTATCATAATGAAATGAATCAATAATAGAACACTGCTATTGAAATTCTGTGAACGTAAATTTCTTTAAATTGAAGCTGACGCTATTAGTTTATGTTATTGATTAAATTGTTATTCTCTTGTCTAAAGGGGGCTCGTATTGTATTGTTTCTTCTCAATAGTTATGCTCAGTTCTCTGTTGACGTTCTATCTATCCACTCACACTGGGCAATAAAATCGAGGGAGGTCATCCTCTAGATAACGATAGCCTAATCTAATTAACCACCCCTCTTTTGCGTAGCGGGGTCATCGTTACACTTCGTTACTGCAATATATAACCTTTTGTTAGCAGCTTTAGTCAGAGTGTAAACATGACAACAAAAAGTATCAAGGTTCATAACTTATTTTAAAACGTAAATAATGCCAGCTTTTGCGACAGTCAACACCAATATAAATTGTTTATTTGCTTTCGATATTTTTATCGTTTAATTCATATGCGCATGCTAAACCAAGACTTTTACCACCTTTGTCGTTCTTGTCTGCATGGTTATTACGTTCTCTCCTTTTATTTCAAATAGTTTCATAATCATTGCGGTCTATCTCTGTATTATCTTTTTTCATTGGATAGACGAGTTGCACATACATGCATCTTTGTTTAAAACATAGTCTATTTATTTTATATTTTGAATCAGCAAATAAACACACATAATTCTCTTAAAAGCTATTCTTCAACAGTTTTGACCGAATTGTCATCTCGTCCAAACTTGTAAGTAAACGGTCATTTTCTATTTATATCGCCATTGTTACTGTCATCTTAAACTCATGAAATATTTGGATTACCTTGCTTAGATCTGTTGAATTAAATACAACGTAGCTTTGCAGTAATATTCATCTTATGCCAAGAAATGTCAAATTATTTTTGTGTGTTCGCTACGACAGTGCTCAAAAGTATTTGGTTTTTCATTTGAGTATTTGCCACTTGTCTTTGATGTTTGACTTGTCCTCAAAACATTTTAATTTTGATTTTAGCTCTGTTGTATCTTATGTGTATGAATGGTCTTGTTACGGTTAAAATGACCCAAAGTTTGATGGATGTATTGTTGTTCTATTCTCTTTTCGTTTTTGCTGTTCTTGTAACACGATACGGAACATACAAAATGAGAGTGGTCCAGGAGAAATAATGGAATACCTACTCCAAGCATAATATGGGAACTATTTAATTTCCATCACTTCGTATGTCGTTATCTTGTCTTTAGAAAGAAATACTTCGATCTAAACGATACACAATTTAAAATGATAAAACATATGTTGTGACTCAGAACATGAGGAAAAATAGCCATAAATGTATGCTGGCATATTTATTTATGTATGACAGAAGAATTCATCCGAAAAGTAGTATGCCATGCTACTGCGACAGTTGTAGACAGATTATTCAAAATTTCAACAGTGCGTTCAGCTCTAGATCATATTCCATATAAACATCCACAAAAGTAACATAGGACCTGCATCTTCTGTCTCAGACGATATACCTATAGGAAGCATTGTTTTTGACATTTCAACACTCAACACCCTACTCCCACCCCCAACCCCAAGAGATGAAAAGAAATTTTTAAAAACTCCCTACCCTCCACAATACAAATTTTGTAAACAGTACGCTTCCTGGTTCAGCCACAAAATACTTTATTTTCAATTTTCAAAAATAAATAACCCACCACAACAACCAAAAAGTCGAATGAAAGATGATAGAACAAATATGAACGATAGACATAGACGTTTACAGAGACAATCACATTCTGAAAAATGATCGATATAATTTGTCCGGTCGTCTGCTACATAATAAACACAGATGAAAAGAATTGCAAGACCATGAAAGATCACTCTGATCTAGCGGTTCTCAACCTGTGAGCCGCAGCCCGCATGCGGCCCAATTCGCACACTGACGTGGCCCACGTGACAGCCTATAATGCTGGCTTCCAGGGTTTGTTAGAGAGGAGCTGTGTAGAATTTAGCGGTATAACAGTATCGCATATTAATTTATTGTATTACTACGATTACTATAAAATAGCAGATACAAAACAGTTTTAAATGGATACACAGGAAGTAAGTTGTGTGGGTGAGACCCACATAACACATGGAGACCTGCAAGTGTGGCTCACTGTGGTAAATTGGCAGAGAACCACTTATCTAATCTATAAAATCTACATGAGGATCGCTAGTAACGCAAATCTGTGAAGCAGCCATGACACAATTGTATTCCCCGGGCAATGACAAATGAAGTTTTCCCCAGAAAGATGATTACTAGACACAAATGTTAACATGTAATTCTGAATCTGCTTTATACATGATACACCAAATTTCAATGTCAGAAGAAACGTCATCACTCCCGGACATCTTTAATTCAGATATTCCTATGGTTTTGACCCATATGCTGAAAGGATAGATGAATTTAATTATGTATGTCTATCATCCATTATTTAATTGCTTTTTAAACTATACGATCTAAAAATAAAATAACATTAAAACTTTAGATAAACAATGAACTTCATATTGATAAAGAAAATCAACAAACTAACAAGCAGTTTGCAACATTTAACCGTGTCCATCAACTCAATTTGACGCTGCAGTTAATAAAGCTTTACAACAAATATATAGGAACTATTTGTACCAGCACACTTGATATCACCGAAAAGCTTCCATGTTGAACCGCTTTAGGCGGCTCTCCCATCTTGAGCCCTACTTAAACTTCCATTCGCTAGGATAAGATCTGTGCTGATTGGCTGAAATGCAGTTGATGTAGGTCATCTTTGTTTTCTTACATTCATAATTAGCTAAGATCAGAGTCATCAAGGAAGCGATGACATTTTTTTTTTACCGTTTCCAATGTAAAAAGTTTCAGTGTTAGCCTCTATCTCCACAACAGACCCTCCATCATTACTGACAATGAGTACGGCGTTTTTAGTTAGGTTATTTTTATATGCAACTTCGGTTTTTAAGGCATAAGTATGTATTACACGTGTGCAGTATATATTTTGCATTGAAATACTTTTAGACGATTATTTTGTAATCATATGCATGGTAATAGCCTAACAATGGCAAATTGATTCAAATATTTTGCCTCAGTATCTTTATACCGTTTGTCCCCATTAGCCCTAACCGTTTAAAGAATAGATACATAATGTACGTTTCATTGTTAGTTTCTTCTTTGTTATTTTAATGTTTGTTCATCCCAAATAGCTATCTGACGTGTTTGTCTACTTCATATGGCGTTGTGGGCTGCTTGTTTACCCATATACGAAGTAACATTTTCAAGATCTGATTGGTTAACAGATTTGCTAGTGGGATGATATAAAATTTTAAAGTTGGTGATACTACAGTTTTCTTGTGGCTTTAAATAAATGGATTTCTCGCTTCTAACTTCTCTTAATGTAACAGGCATGATGGATGAATGCACATTTATATTTAGATCATTTGCCAAGTATTTCATCCAGTTGAAACAAAATGTTATTTCCTATTAGCAAGCATCTTTGGTAACCAAGGTCCCGATATGATAACCCTATCTACACCTTGGCGTATCGAGCAGGTATTTCTGTGCTTTGGGTCTGTAAATTTCATTGGATGAGGCGGCAAACCACTGATTTCAATCAAAATTACGTTGTTCAAATTTGAACACTGTCCATACATGACCGAGACAAAGAGAGCACAATACTTGACTGGACTGATAAATAATCAAGTTTCCACTGCCGGTCAGTGTTTGCACAAGTACCTTTCACTCAAATATACCTGTAATGTCTTCCCTCTGGTACGTAGTCATACTTTCGATGTTAAACTTACAAAGTATCCTTTTTAGGTCAATTGCCTCCACTATTTTCGGCAGATGTACAATGCACCATGCTATTGGTTAGTTAGCATTACATGCTAAGGGAGGCAAATCATGAAATCCAATAGATGTCGCTAGGACAAAGCACCAATATGGCCATAGAACACAATTAATTTTACTATATATTCTCTACATTTGTTTCTCAGTACTGAACTTTCCACTGTGTGACAATCAATACAAATGATATGTCAATCTAAAATACCTTCAAAGATGACTTTACGGTGAAGTTCTTGTCAGGGGTTGACCTGCATTTTTTTGAGAGGCTGAATTGTAAACAAAACACCATGCAATGGAACACAGATTTCACTTCCGGATCATCACCAAGGCCTTATTACTCACTGTGCACTGTCGCCGAAATACACACAGACAACCACACCATAAGCTCATATTCTAAAGAATAAACAATTGCCTTTAAATCCTTACCAAGAATGCCTAAATCTAACTCTTGTATCACCACCAAACGGAGACAGGAAAAAAATGATCTAAAATAGACTGGGACTACATTCGTGGGTACTGAACCGGAACTATTAATTGTGACCTAAGGCCTGAAAGGCCCAATTTGTATGGCCAATTTTAGTCAAACTTTTATACTTGCATGCCACACTTATTTCAACTTTAAACATGAAGTCTTTTGGAATTTCCTTGCAAGCAAGACATGTGACAGCTGTCAGAAAGTGTGTAGTGGTGGTGTTCCACAGGGTGCAAGTTGTGGTCCAAGTGTTCTTGAGAAACCAAAACTAAATTTGCTATATCTTCCTTAATTACAGGAATTTTTCAATGCAGTAAAAACCTAAATGTAATACATGATAAGGCCTGTCTGAAAATATGTTTGAAATTTAAAAATAATGATATATTAAATTTTAATGGAAATTTAAATAAACATTTAAATTTTAAAAACTAAATTTTTAAAAAAATTAAATTTTCACACAAGTTATAAGATTCATTTTGACAAATTTAAGGCAGCAAAGTTGATTAATGAATGGTATTTAAAACAAATGGTAGTTTGGGTCTGTACAACTGATAACATTTTTCCGAGGGGTACTGAAGCATGATAGCTCACAGTGATTTTGGCAGCAAATTGCAATATGCCTATCCAGATGCATATAGGTGTACACACTAAAGAAACAATGACAGGTGCTATGTTCCACATTTATTGTGTCAGGTACTTGGGCAGTTGTTTGTATAGCTAATAGTGCACTCAAATTTAAAGTTTTGGTGGGACCACTACCATGTTTTATAGCAAAAATGCATTCCATTTTAATGTCGATAACTACAAAAGTCAACAATGTGATAGGAAAATACAGTTTCAGGGAGGTTCCACCTTACTGAACCATGGTGCGAATCTCTCTCATGAAGATCTAAGCCACGTCTTTGAGGTGCTGTATATCAGTGTGCTGATATGAACTAATCTTGGTCACTTATAGCAGTACACTGCACATGTCCTTTATGAGACCTTGCTATCACCACCGGACTACTGGAGAGCTTCCAAACTGATCCAACTCTAACACTTTGTTCCAGATACCAGGCCAGACCTGAAAATATATAACATGTTTCACTTAATTCTAGAAAACTGTAAGATGTAGGCAAATGAAATTAAAATGTGTTGGATATGGTGATTTCAAAATAACATTCAGGTTGCAAACATGGGAAAAAATAGTAAACTTTACAGAGTGACACTCAGAAATGTGAAGCAATGGGCATGTATTAAAGTGATAAATGCATCCTAAAAAATAGATGATGTTTCTACAAGCATATTTAGCCATTTACAGGTTAAATAACTAATCAGGTAGAGTATGTATCATCAAGTTTAAGGCAATGTTGGAACGGTGAGGTTTGATCATTGGTGCAAACATTAGTACATACCAGTATACTGGAAAGTCAAATGACAATGTACCAAATTAAAATTTATTACTATAAGCAATCTTATTCATGAGGAAAATAACAATTTTGGATATTGCGAGTGAATACAGCCAAATGTGGCCACACATATCAACTATAGGTACCAACAGATCCTATATCATCAACCAAATGTGAAATTCTGATCCCCAAAACTTGTAAACAAGGATGGACATTTGCATGTGTGGGATATATGCAATGTACTTATTAAAATCACATGTGCAAACATAATTCAAATGATCTGTTTGAACATTTTTAGTCTATTTTTAAGAGTGTTGGTTACCAGTTATTAAGCTCAATGATTCAATGGAATCAGATATCAGCTGATGCTGCAATACCGCACTCTGTCAAAGTACTAAATTGAAATATGTTACCATACAGAGGCATATTCATGATGAAAATAACATCTTGGATATTTGAAGTGCACACAGCCAGAACTGAGCCTTACAGGTTCACTATAGGTACTATGTCAGCCTATATGATGTACTGAATGTCAACTTTTGATCCCAAACATTCTAAAATATATGCATATTTGTTCATGTCAGCTATGTAACCATGTTAAGATTAGTTGTACAAAGTTAAATTCAAATAATCTGTTTGAATATTTCTTATGTAATCTTTAGAGTGTCAGTTAACAAATATTATTAGTAATTAATAATGCATAAAGCAAAATGGATCATTAGAATTCCCATAATATCATCTAGGCCACAATGCCGCACTACATCAATCAATATCTTAAGGAAACTGAACAATAAAATGGAATGCATTCTGTGTTCAACTTACATCCTTTTGCTGTTTTCTTACATGCAAGGGTACATATACCTGGGGAAAGTATATTTTATCCCTTTGACCTGTATTTCATTCTCTGACAGCTTAATATGATTTTGTAGAGAACTTGAGCAGGTTCTAGAATAAAGTCTTCATCTCTGTCCTCTCACTAAATACCCTATAACTATGTTTATAAACAATTACTGATAGCTATACAAGCAGATATGTGTTACTCAGGAAGTCACCCCATCATAAACACATAAATTAACTGCTTGGACCCCAAATAAATAGTTTCAATGACCTAAAGGTACAATACAAAATAGAATTTTGTCTTCATGTATTTTAAATGAAGGTCTCATTTTGACTTACAAAGATATTTTCTCTGATAAAATTTGACAAATATCCATCATTTGAGCTTGTATATGGTGTAGGACTATATACATGCTGATATCATTTAATATCATTCCCAATAAATATTATATATGTGCATTTTTGGTGGAAAAATTTTATTTTTTAATTTTTTTTTTAAATTTCATTTAAATTTTTAAAATAAAAATCAATTTTTTATTTTAATTTCATTCTTATATTTTTAAAGTCATTATACATAACATATTAAAATTTCATGTGTCTATCATTGATAATAAAGATTTTATACCAGTTTAAACTTTACTCAAATACTGCACTGACAGGCCATAGAACACAATTAATTTTACTATATATTCTCTACATTTGTTTCTCAGTACTGAACTTTCCACTGTGTGACAATCAATACAAATCATATGTCAATCTAAAATACCTTCAAAGATGACTTTACGGTGAAGTTCTTGTCAGGGGTTGACCTGCATTTTTTTGAGAGGCTGAATTGTAAACAAAACACCATGCAATGGAACACAGATTTCACTTCCGGATCATCACCAAGGCCTTATTACTCACTGTGCACTGTCGCCGAAATACACACAGACAACCACACCATAAGCTCATATTCTAAAGAATAAACAATTGCCTTTAAATCCTTACCAAGAATGCCTAAATCTAACTCTTGTATCGCCACCAAACGGAGACAGGAAAAAATGATCTAAAAATAGACTGGGACTACATTCGTGGGTACTGAACCGGAACTAGTAATTGTGACCTAAGGCCAGAAGGTTTCAAGCAGTTGTTCTTGCCTTGGGGTGATGCTGTTTCCACGCATGCGTTAGCGATTTAAAAATAAGGTCATTAATAGATGTATACATTGGTGTTCTGTTCTGACAGAGATTATTACTAAAAAGTGAGTGCTCTGAAGGATTTAACACCATGGGTCAAAAGAAGAGGGTTTTTAGTTACCATTAGCATACCAAGGTCAGGCGAAATAAATTTATTAGTTACTAGCAAGCGTCCGGTAAGTCAGAACTGATGGGGAGTTTAACACAGCGTAAAACTTCAGTATGGAATACAGCCTAACAACGCTTGTCTCCGTGGTCAGAAAAAAAAAAAAAACGAAGACCTACTTGTTGGTCTAAGTCAAAGATATGGGAGCGGAATGAATCATACTTGATAGTGCAATCTCTCTCTCTCTCTCTCTCTCTCTCTCTCTCTCTCTCTCTCTCTCTCTCTCTCTGTGAATACGAAAAAATAATATTATCATATAAGTTAAAGGGTGTTTTAAATCATACTCTACAGAGATTCGAAACCTGGTCTGCGAGTTACAGCATCCATTGCACAAACCCCTATATCATCTCGACCATGCACTTATATGCACATGTTATGAAAAGTTCGTTTTTATCATAACCTTCTTCTCATTCCATGCTATGAGAAGGAAATACTCGTAACTTTAAGAGATGTCTTTGCCCATGATTAGAGAGAGAGAGAGAGAAGAAAGTTTGGGCTCTCTTAAAGATGAAGGTGGTACGCATAATGGTGTAGATACGGCTACATCTGGGGAATTTGGCGATGCAAGAGGTAGCGGAAATCGACTGTAAGAAAGACGAACGAAACCCTCTGATTCTTTTGACACAGTGGACTTTATTTAAATAATTGATATATAATACTACATTCTAGGGATACACCTCATACAGACTTTATATTTAAAATACAAGAAATACATATAAAATTATACTTTCTTTCGAACTTACCAACTTCATTCATTTGTGTAAATTTCTGTGTATTACAGATAATTAAATATCGATTGAATTCATGATAGCCAAAGAGTATAAAATTCAATAGTTGTGATTAAAGCAACAATCATTTTGAAGAAATGAATTTTACTAAATTTAAAATAGAATACTAATTTAAAATAGATTACTAAATATTTTGCTCTATTACTTAAAGAATATTGTATTTCCAAATTAAATCTAAACATGAAGTTGGTAGCGAATTTGTCTTTTCCAATAATAATTACCACAAATACAAATGAATATAAATTCTTTAAAACAACTAAACATTCCATTACATTATAATATAAAATAAAAGAACTCACAAGAATGTTGCAAAACTATGAAGTTTACCGCAGAAATCTCTAACATTAAAAGTACTTATTCTTTAAAGAATTTTACGAACACAACGATTCTTACCTGTAAGAAAGACGAACGAAACCTTCTGATTCTTTGACAGAGCGGACTGATTCGCACAAGCGCGCTTCTTTATTTATACTGATCTGAACGTGCTCCCAGCCAAATATGGAACTGTTGGGCCCTTGTGCGTCCGTCTCGAATCAGAAGGAGGCTCTCGTCTATTCTTAATGGAAGCGAGTGTGTTTCTCTTACGTCAGAATTTGCATCATCAGCTATTTTGTTTCAGACAAACGCTAAGTCTTATATCTTACTCAGTCAGAAAAAAATGTTAAGAATCTGGTCACGAAGTACTACACAATTTAGGAATACTAGTTTTGCCGACTTGGCATACAGAAACAAAATGTATATAGTTGTAATAGGAAAATAAATGAAGTTAATCTCAATATATTTTAGTGAAAATTACTTCCAATATAATTTAATGAAAAATTACTTTAATACAATTTAGAGGAAATTTCAATGTTATTACTTTTACTCAAAAATTCTGTCCTAATACACAATAAATGATGCTATAAAGTCGGTGTTATAAGCATTCATGCGCAGCGGATGCACCCTATGTGGACCCAGTAAATCTACGTACACAATCACTCTGGATTCCTACAATACAAAAAGGTTATAGGTGGTTATTGTAGAGTATTACAAACATACCCCAAAGAGAGCAAATTAAAATTTTCTAACCTGTATGACTCATTTTGTTTGGTGACGAGTGCATGGTCGAGATGATATAGGGGTTGGTGCCTACAGGCAAGGCTATAAATACCCTAACCGGAGGACCCAGGTACTAGGATACAAATTAATATTCTCTAACCATAATGATAATATTATTTATTAATAGTATGTATGTATGTATGTATGTATGTATGTATGTATGTATGTATGTATGTTATATTGAGAAATCAAAAAACCAATAATAATGCCTACAAATAGGAAAAGAGTGCTAAGCAGTCCTTCTAAAGAAGGGGTTCAGGAACGAAAAGATCCCACACCTATAAGGAAGAAAACTCCTTTGACTGAGATTCCAAGACAGAAAAAACCAATATACGAGTACCTTGCTAGGAGATGACTGAACGTACAGGGGACATAGACAGAAGAACAAATACAAATGCCTGAATAAAATGACTTAGACAGAAATAGAAAGGTATATAATGGAAACGGCGCGGACATTTAGATGAAGATGACGAGGCCGAAAGCAAGGATTAAAATGAAATAGACGAAACTGAAGACAAGGATAGTGAGGGCCGAGATTAGTAGTAAGTTGAAACTTTAAATATAGAGCTGTATATATTTTTTAATAAAAGAAACCAGACTAGTATGCTATTAAAAACAGATTTCAGCTATATGTATTTATATAGCAAATATTTAGAATATTACCACGAATACAGAACAATGACGCAATGAAATTTTTTATTTCATTGCTTCCTTTAAACTGATAAACTCTTTTATCAGCATCCTCGACGATCCGGGAATGGTATCTGTAAGACAATCTCTGCTCTCCAAGCTTCATGAATGGCTGTCGATAGGGCATTGGGAAAAAAAGGGAATTAGATCAGTATATTTATAAAAATATCCGTTTCCTTTATATGTCTTTATACAAGAAATATTTAGAATAGATTTATTAATACGAATACGGAATTAGAACATAACAGAATATTTTACTTTATTGCTTCTTTTACAATGATAAATTTGTTATAAATAATGTCGACAGTCCGGGAATGGCTTCTGTGAGAGAATTTCGACCCTCCACACATACTGAACGGGGCTGTCGATTGGCACTGGAAAAGAAAAGAAATACTTCACATTGCTGTTTCTACAGGAATTAAACCTTTAAATTTCTTATGTTTCAACTAGTTTATTTCAACTTGTTGCGGATGCTTGAAAATATTTGTATTGACCTAGAAATCGACGAGCGATAACGACATCTATTGTTTAATGTTCATTTTAAGTAGGCGCAATTTGTATCCCGGATATTTCATTGTCATAGTAGTATTATAGGCTATTAAGCAAATTTAGAGAAAAACCGTTGCAAAAGCAACGGTTTTTGTGTTTTATTTGTTTGTCTTGTCTATGTTTTGTATTTGCCTTTGAAAAAGACTCATTAAGAGTAGAAAGCGCTCAGGCTAGTTAGATACTAGTTTTGCACTGTTCCTTGTCAGTTTATTTCTATTTATATATATATATATATATATATATATATATATACAGGTATATATATATATATATATATATATATATATATATATATATATATATATATATATATACACATCAGAGAAATAAAACAAAGGCAACGATGTATCCATATGTATCTAATAAATATAGATATATTATTACAGAAAATATAAATTGGTTATTTAGGAATAAATAAGTCTCAAACGACCATAATAGAAAACATGACTGAACAAAAGCCTGTCCTAACAAAAGAAAACCAGATAGCAGACATATCATTCTAGCATACACATAGCACACAACGACATTAGGACGATCGGTTGCCACGATCACTAAAAACTTGGGACTATGTTGTGGAAACCATCCACAGACGGTTATGTCAATGGGCTGGAGTACATATCATATAACAATTTATCAAGTATTGGTAGAAAGAAGGAGACAGAGGACCTGTTTATGCAAACAAAAAAAAGAAGATAAAAATAGCATTAAAGAGAAATACCTGCAAAAAAAACAAAAAACAATTATGTAAATAAATTTTTATCTCAAAATTATATTTGATATTTTACTGGAAAAAAAGCATACAATAACACAAAAACCTTTATATGTTTAGGAAAAGCCCAAAGGGGGGACACACCTGAGGCCAATAGCTTATCATAGCTAAAGGAAGCAGGTGTGCCCACAAATAAAATGACCTTAAATTGTTTGTGATAAACATATTAGGACAGAATTTTTGTAGTAAAAGTATTAAGATTGAAATTTTCTCTAAATTGTATTAAAATTAATTTTTCATTAAATTATATTGAAAGCAATTTTCCACTAAAATATATTGAGATTATTTTTATTTATTTCTGTACTACAACTGTATACTATTTTAACAAAGATTGCGCTTTTACAAGCAAGTGCAAAACCTCTTGTACTATGAAATACATTTCTCTTATATCCAAAAGTCAGCAATTTTTGGACTCGGTTGTAAGATGCCGAACGGGTAAATTCTTTTTGGACGAGTAAGCTAGAAGATTCACGCGTTTCTTAAAAGCGAATAAGTCGATGCAGCAGAATTGTCAGTCTGATGACGTACACAGACGCAGACAGAATCAGTAGGAGAGACGGGAGCCTCGTTCTGATTCGAAATGAATGAACACAAAGTACCTAGACGAATGTTTATATTTGGCCGTAAGGATACGTTCAAAATTGCATATAAATTGAGAACAAGCTTGCGCAAAATCAGTTCAGTCATCGAGAATCAGAAGACTCCGTCTTTCCTTACAGCGACTCTATTACCTCACGTACCTCCCGCATCGCATTTTCCCCAAGATGTAGCCGTATCTACACCATTAGGAGTGACACCTCTTTTAAGAGGGCCTGAACACACACACTCTCTCTCTCTCTCTCTCTCTCTCTCTCTCTCTCTCTCCATGAGCAAAGACATTTTTTAAGCTATGAGTATTTCCTTCTCATAGCAAGAAATGAGAAGAAGGTTATGAGAAAAATCATTTCGTAACAAACATATTGTATACTTGGAATACAACAATTAAATAAATATTTATTTTTCAGCGATCACCAAGTAAGTGGAAACCTTGAATTATTTCGTTCTAGCTATATTTATCAAGACTAATGGCCCTTGTTCTTTACAGTGTGTTTTCGTCCTTACTTTCCTTCATTATTTTCCTCCTTTACATAATTTCATAGTATATTTCTGTACAAATTTTGATGCCCTAACATGTAAAGCATGAACACAAACCTACATGTACATAATTAGAGGAATTATACTGATTGTTATTTGGCATTGAAACTGGCAAGAATTTATACATGACCCAGCTACGTAGACAGAATTGTGTATAGATCTGAGACACAGGGACACTGTGACCTCATTCAAGAGTGCTCTTAAAACTAACTTATTTCGACTACAAGAACAAAGTTAAAGGATTAATAATGTTTACTCCCTTAATTATTGTCAGAATGTTTTTCTTTTGTGATTTTATGGTATTGTTTTTGTAAATCTTGTTATATATATTTGTACGTATAATCGAATATTTTAAACGACTAGAGCTTCTACAGATTAGGCGCTTTACTAAATTATTATTATCATTATTATTATTATTATTATTATTATTATTATTATTATTATTATTTAAACTGCCAAAGGAAATGGACATTAACATTGGAGTCATTGTCTTGACTTCAAAAGGTGCGGGTAGCACTCCTTAAAACAGAAATATCCATTTTACGCTAGACTTGAAAATATAATGGTTAGTTTGTATTAACTTAGTAAATAATAAATGCACTTAAATATGTAGACTAATGGCGTAACATAACTCTTGTATCAAGAGGACAGATACAGGGCGATTGATAGGTTGCATAGACACGTGCAGAAAATGTCAGGAACTTTAAAAACTCAATACAAGCCTAGTACACAATTATTTAAAAAAAAATAAATAGAGATGACCGTAATAATTATATTATACATTTTACCTATATTCATGTTTACCCCATGTTGATGTTTGGTTACGCATGCTTTCGAACTGAAACCCGCCTTTCCCTTGCAGAGAAGTTGTTAGGTTGTCCGATATGTCATATGTTGATTATTACGTCGTCATCAATAATCGGATATCTATCCTTGGTTCACTGTTCGTGTTGGGTATTTATTCATTAAAATCCACGATCCACACATGCCAGTACACATGTGTGATTATTTGTTTCTAAATTTGCTCACCTTGGCATATAGACTTACCATTGAATAAGATGTGCATAGTTTGTTAAAATGGCTGAGGCACAAATCTTTTGAGACAAAAACAGTAGCAATACAGATTTATACTAAAATCTATAAAGACAATAGTAACGAGAGAGGCCACGTATTTTATTACCCACTCTTTCATACATTAGAAATCCAGAGAAAAATGCTAATAATAGAACGAAATCAAAGTAATAATAAAAGGGTGTTATTCAATAACAGATTCATAACCGCAAACACTGTTGAGAACCACTGCCACACAGTAAGTATTGAAAGATCACACTCCATGTATATTATAAGATGAAATAAAATCTGAAAGTACCATGTAAGTATTAATAAGGGACTTGTCGTCACAGAGAAAAACAAATGTACAATGGTTTGGATAGATAAGAAGAAACAATTTTATATTAAAATCCCCATTTTGTTATTTCGGATCATGTACAATATTTTCCTGCCATTGCATGCCCTATAAACTGCGTGAAAGGAAACGTTAACTGACAGTGTGCAGAGGACATTCTCATTCAAAATGTGTACATTATTTGAACTGTTTAGATGTATTAAAAGGAAATAAAAATAGTCAGTTAATGCATTTGATGAGTCTTAATATCAACGCCAATAATGCTTTGGCTGGAGCTAATCGGAGATTCATTTGTTAATCACGACGTACCACGGCAATGGGCCATATTTCCATATTTTGTTTGTTTATTTTGTAAAACTATCATGTGCCCAAGTGTTCAATTGACGCTTGTGAGAACGAAAATATTATTCTTTTTCTTGCTTGTCTGACAAAATTAAAGAACATAATAGTTTTGTTATGACAATGGCATTAGATCAGTTTCGAGGTGTGGTGGGTGATCCTATCATTAAAGTTTATTATATACAGAGGCGGATTTACCATTAGGCAAAGGTCGGCAATTGCCTTCGGCCCCAAACTACCAAGGGCCCCGTAAAACGCCTCATAAACTTATGGTTACGATTTGTTGTCTTACTTTTCACCAATTAATTATATATCTAAACATCGATACGCTAAAATGCTATCCGAATGTTTAATTCATGATGAGTATCTCCCCCCCCCCCCAGTCCCCACTACATTGGACTATTCCATTATCCTACTGCGCATCTGCGTGTGTGTTTGTAAACAAACGGCTCAACTCACTCTCCTAGTGACAGTAGCTACAGGTGAGAGAAGTTTCTCATCACTGAAACTCATTAAAACGTACCTCAGGTCAACTATGTCACAGGACAGGCTGTCTGCACTTGCTGTTCTTTCCATTGAGCATGAAGTCAGCAAGTCACTGGATATGGAATTAGTGATCACAAGATTTGCTGAGGCCAAGGCTCGCAAGGTCACCTTAGGAGCACAAGACAGAAGACAGAAGACCATCGCTGTGTGAAGACTGGTGACAAGTTACAAGTACATCTTTCTCAGATAAATAAGGACTGAAAAGGGGGAGAACAAGGGTTGTGGAGGGCCCCATGCCTGTGTTTGCCTTAGTCCTCAAAATGACTAAATCCGCCACTGATTATATAAAGACATAATAGGTCAGTCATGAATATAAGTATTTATAGTCTTGTAGGAATAAATACGATATGAAAAGGACAATATTTCTAAAACTGTTCTGCGGTGTTTAAAAGCATGTAGTATTAATGTTTAACATGAAGTATCGACTTTTAGTTGCCTAGTTAGTCACATGTATTACAAATCTAGGGTCTTAAACTACGTCACAGAAGAGTACGATAACCAACAAATTTTGCATGATTGAAAATGTAAATTTATTTCCCTAAAATACAAAGTGAAAAATTAAAAATAACTTACAGTATGGTGAACGAATTCCTGTAATCCTGAAAGTGCCATCAGTTCCAATTTTTGCAAATAATCCTAATATGTTTCAAAGGTATTTCAGATGATAACCCTATTGTACTGATGTACCAACAATGCAGAAGAATCACCATGATGTTAATGTAAATGTCCTTTAAATAAATTCACTGTAATTCCAATACAGCTATTATTCCAAATATCCTATAATGTTTCGCAGTAATCCTGTATAGCTAGCATATATCCAAATAGTCTCCGAATGAATGTTTGAGTACAATAATTCCAACGAATAATTAAACTGAAATAGATCAGTCCTCTCAGTAACTATTATAGGACCAGTAATACTATTAAGAATGAATGATTCCGCTTAATAATCCCTTTAGACAGAAAGTTAACACGCAACAGCGAGAATGGAATACAGGGCTTTGAAACAATAATTTTAGGTATTTCTAAATCACTTTACAGTAAACAATGGTCACTTGCTTCACTCTAGATGATCAAAAAATAGGTGATTTGCCTTTTATTTTCAGAAACCCACGACCCACAATCACAAGAACCCTTGTCCTTGTCGGATCACGTAATGTTTACGAGTACTTTATAATACTATTCAACCCTGAAACTTATGAATGAAATCTACCTGCACACTATGCATGACTCATCTTAATGTGCAAACCATTTCATAAGATATTAGCATTAAAAATGTCATTAACTAAATGACCCTTACAAAAACTATTATTTACAATTTTATGAAAAATCATAGGCCACCCATACCTCCAATACGCCAATAACCTAAGATAAAAAGCCAGTGCATTTGCTTCGTTTTAATAAATTTCATATTCAATATACCCATTAATCATGCAAATTAATATATAAATAAATCTTGAAATTTAAATGTAAAACACAGTTATAAGTGGACTTTATCATTCTTCTGTAACCAAGTTTAATGAATCAGTTGATAACGGAATAGCAGATAAATTTATCGAGATGAATATATATTACAAAGTATTGCACAGTAAATGATTAGTTCAGATACAAGCTACAAAACGCTTTTATTAATTGCATTTTACAATTTTATAAATGATACAACAAAGATATAACAGGCACAGTGTTGATTTGGGGGAAAAAAGATTAAACTTGCAGTTTGGGTGTCAACT
Organism: Megalonaias nervosa; assembly: GCA_016617855.1. Taxonomy (NCBI): domain Eukaryota; kingdom Metazoa; phylum Mollusca; class Bivalvia; order Unionida; family Unionidae; genus Megalonaias; species Megalonaias nervosa. The sequence continues at coordinate 52,529 of JAECUM010004987.1, forward strand.
TCCGGATGCAAAAGAAAAAAGTTTTCCCGACTTCACAAGCTTAATATATAGGTTCCATATGTCTTAAAGCTCTATATAATTAACAAATAATAATGCATTTCATGTAACATCATGAATATAGAAAATCTTGAAACAATTGTTTTAATACCCATAATATCCCACCAAATCTTTCTTTATAGATACCTAGAAGGGAATGAATACATCCGTAATTATTAATGTATGTGCAAAACCAATATGGAAACAAATATCTGAGAGTATACAAAATTTGGCGACCACTGGACTTCGTTTTGTGCATAGCATTGTTGACGACCGGTGCATTTTTTGTCCTAAATTCTGAAGACTATTGGCCCCAATGGTTTTTTTTTTTTTTTTAAAAAAAGTTTGAGGACCACAAGCGCACATTTTTTCTTCATAAATATTTAATGACCACTGGTCCAGGATTATAATAAAATTTGAACACCAATGTTGGAGACTTTTCAGCGAAATTGGGACCAGTGCATTAGTAGCCTAGGGAATTTGTTTGATAATGTTTTGATGGCCAGTTGCCCAGGATGTTTAGGAAAATGTTATGGACCAGTGGCCTAAGATCAATATAAGATGTCAGGGGTGAAGGTCAGAGTCAGAGGGTTAGCTTAATATATTGGCCAGGATCTGTACATATGTTGCTACCTGCTACACATGATGCATTCAGATTGTATGCTTAAAACCGATGTTTCAAAGAGGCCAAAATCAGCAAGAAACATCACCTTAGAAAGTAATGAATCACGAAATGATAGAAATTCCTGAAAAAATATATTAAACATTCATGTTAGGCATCACCTACCTAATCACATTACTCTAAACGTTCGACAATTTTCTATTATCCGCTGGTGGTTTTTGCTGCACCATGAGCAATGAGGGCATATACCTAGATGATACGATATAACTAATATGGCAGATGTGTTAAAACAACCATCTCTCTCTCTCTCTCTCTCTCTCTCTCTCTCTCTCTCTCTCTCTCTCTCTCTGTGCGCAGAGTCCAATAAGTTAGCACCACCATGTGAAGTAAACAAATGACAAAAGTCGAGTTGTAGGGTCAACTAAATTCGCAAATCGCAGAATTCAAGGGATGCTAAATTTCTTTACTCCAAGTAGCAGAAACGAAACTTATTCCTACTAATCTATTGTACAAAGTCCAAGAGCATCGTCATAGAAAGTTTGGGGTCTGGTTACAATTTTCGTACAGTGGAAAAAAACACTTGGATAGATCCATTCGACATGAGTAATGGATCCATTCGGCATGCGTAATGGATCCATTCGACATGAGTATTGGATCCATTCGACATGAGTAATGGATCCATTCGACATGAGTAATGGAAATACAAATAACCATTAAAGTACCGGATGAAAATTGTGTTGACTGACGCCTAAAAGATATACCTGTAAATGAGAAATATCTCCTTCCGTGCAGCAAGTATTTAATATAACATACCCTACCTTTGTAATTCCTTCAGTTTAGACTTTCTTCTTCATATTATTTTATGTTTTTCTTTCTACAGACACATTACCTGACAACTTTCTTCTAGTTATGAGCTTTGTAAACTGGGCCCCATATCTTATGGTCATAAGTCATGAGAGCCACATCAACATTCCGTTACAAGGCCAAAGCGAGTGTTCTAGAATAAGCTACGACCCAATTGATAGAATAATATTCTGGGCCGATTGGACAGTTCATCAGATTGTGTCAGGGTCTATATATGGAAACAGCCAAACAGCCGTAACTCAGTTAAATGGAAGTGAGTTGTTATTCATCCTTTGCTCAAAGATCTTATTTCATGTATACTTTATATGTTATATTTTCTTATTTGCTGCAGTTCTAATAAGATAATATATAATTCAATATGTACATATTGATGTCCCATTAAATTCTCCGTATATCAGCTATTCGAAACCTATTACAAATACGTACACAACGATGTGAAAACTCTCTTCGGGCAACATTTTCTCGATACTTAAGTGAATGTACCCTATACCCTTGCTGCTTCCCATTCCATATACAACAAGAGGTGACTGTAGGTAAACAGTGAATATTGTAATTAGAATCGGGTATATATCTGGTTCCTGAATTAGCTTCGTTAATAAACTTCATTTGCAGATCACTAGAAAATGTTCAAACTTCCAAGTCATAATGAAAGCAAGTTACTGTTTTGTTATTTTTTTTAAATTTTAAATAAATTGCAGCAAATGTAATTCATGGAGTTTATATGTTAGTTCAAGCCACTTTTTCTGTTTATTTATCTGTAATATATCCCGCGATTTGAATCTTACTGACGTACTTAACAATTAGATAATTAACTAATCATTAATTATTAATTAATTCTCGTATGAGAGGTATTATTTTAATAATTTACTGTTTTTCATAGCTGCTGAAAGATTTAGGATTACACTTCAGTTACGTTCTTTATATGTTCGTTATCATGTACTTGATTTTAGAGTAACATAATATTGCTAACAGTGGCTTCATAAACTCTTGTACTTGCACAAAACATATGCACAAAAATGTGACAAAATCGCACAATTCTAAAGTTTGGAACGTTCCATCAATTTATTTTGAACTGCTGTAACGGACCAGTTCAGATTAAGTACACTAAAATACTATCAGTTAAAGACGGTGGGTCCTCAATTTTATAAAATATATGAAGAACCCAAATTATAGATATTGCTTGAGTTTTATAAATCCTACTTCAAATCACTGAACCACTTTTACAATTCTACAAAATCTAGATTACTTTCCCTTACTACGGTACCTGGCCCACATGCTCTCGTTGTGATAATTATGACTAGTCTTGCTTTACACTGGCATTCTGGGCAACTTGTCAGACCTTATTTGAGGCTTTTGACACACCAACATGTCCGCATGTGACAAACATTCACATGACCATATTTCTTCGCCATTGCATATGGCATAGTAACCCTTCCTCCACCAAAGGAACACTTGACAGCAATGCCTTATTATTTCATGCAAGATCAAGCCTAGTTCATTATTTCCCACTGTTGTAATTGAAAGACAACGTTTATATCAAACTGTAATCTGGTTAAAATCTGATCTCTCTGTCCAAGGCGAAAATCTGACAGCGAACGCAAAAAGTAATTCACGCCTTTGTATTGAAAACAACTCTTTCAAAGTGAGTCAATAAGCTAAACAAGTAGAGGAGTCAAAATATGACTCGTTAACATAAAGTGCCACCTTGAGCGTACCCAGTCGATTTAAAAACATAATGCGGAAGCAGGAAAATATATATCTAAAGACATGTCGTTACCCAGTCTACAAACCAATGCTTCATTCTATTATATTCAATGGTTCATCCCACACCAAGTTAACTGATGTCCAGCACAATAGAACAATGCGCATAATTTCTGAAACACTACGCACTACTCCTTTACCATGGCTGCCGCTACTCACCAACATTCCTCCTCCACATCTGCGTCGCCAGGAAGCAACGACAAAAGTGTTGGCTAAGGTCTGTGCCAGTGAGAAACTTCCACTGTACATGGACATCACCTCACATCCAGCAGTCCGCTTGACTTCGAGACGCCCAATCCGGTGGGTTCGTTGCCAGAGGATATGACAGCTATGTCGGCATGGAGTGTCGAGTGGTCCTCAACTGATGTTCAAAACGATTCCCTCGTAGCTGAGCCTTCTGTCTGCCGTCCTGTTTTCAACCTTCCACGTCATCTGTGGACCACGCTGAACCGCTTTCGGACAGGACAGGGTCGTTTTGCAGTCAACCTTGTCCGATGGGGCCAGGCCACTGACTCTTCCTGTTGCTGTGGAGCTCTACAGTCCATGTCACACATTGTGAACAACTGTCCACTGACAAAGTTCCCCCATGGACTGCAGGCTCTGCACCTTACAATGTTTCAGTAAAAACAAAAATCCAAAAGTTTATGTCCTAACATGCAAGATTTATGCCACCCAATATGTTGACGAAACAAGTGACTTCAGAAAAAGAATGAATAGTTATAAAATCCACCTCAGAACAAGGTCAGCACAATACTTCACAATTATTTCAACAGATGGACACTCTCTACAGTTCATAGAAATGTTACTTAAGGAGCCCAATTACAGAAGGATTGATAATCAAAGTGGTGAAACAACTGAACTAGTAGATAATGCAGGAGTTAACTCATGCCGAATTTAGGTTGTATGAAATGATCAAGTTCTTCAAAATCTTGTTTATCCCACGGCACGATAGTTTCTATGATTTCAGTTTCTTCAATCGCACTCTCCTCTAGAGACTAATTATTGTTACTGTTAGTAGTAGTAGTAGTGGTATCACGTAATTCAATGATTTTTCTCTTTAAGATAAATGCATCTATATTGGGGGGAGGGGGGCATAATTAATACTGTAAAATGGACTTAAAGACTAAAAGCGAAACTATAGTACGGCAACAGATGGCGCCAGAAGACTAGAGCGAAACTATAGTACGGCCATAGATGGCTCCAGAAGAGTAGAAGTGAAACTATAGTACGGCCATAGATGGCGCCAGAACTTCTCATATTGACGAGGGTAAATAGGTTATGATCAATACAACGGTATTGTCTTCTAGCTCGCGCGCTTTGCACTATGGCCGCTAAGTAAGCACATCAGGCTGCTATCTGGAGTTGTATCACGATTAGTTTTCAGTACTAAACTTTCCGGGGTATCCAAATCCAAATCCAAATGCTAATAAGTCATATGTTAATCTAAAGCATCTTCAAAGATAAACCCACCGTGATGTTCTCGTCATATGTTATCCAGCATTTTATTTTTATAAACAACACAAGTGCAATAAGTTACAGATTTCACTGCCGAATCAGCTTCATTCTTCATTGTGCACTGTCGCCAAAATACACACAGTAAACCACAAAATAATGTTCATATTCTAACAAATAAATAATTTCCTTAAATCGGTACCAAGAATGACTAAATTTAACCAGTATATCAACACCCAAAATAAGACGGGGAAAATACTCTAAAAATAGACTGGGACTACATTTCTTAGGTACCGACCCAGAAGTACTAACTGTGAGTTGTCTATCTGGCAAGTTACTATCCAATATAGTATAACATCCCTACTCCGACCAGTTTGGCGAAGACGTATGTATCTAAAGAGTCTAACAAATAATTCTAAATACATGCTCACTTTATGAATTTTGTTGTGATGACTTGCTTACGTCAGTCTAATATATTTCTTGATTGTAATTTGTACTAAGTGAAATGCTTCGTAAAAATGTGTTAGCTTATATTTTTGCAAAACTTAAAATTGCCTAAGCTCATTAGAGCACTTTTCATAATCAAATATTCAGTTTCGGAGGTGCGTAGTTTTTGTACGTTGTCAAGAGCGTCAGTTCTGAAGATTTGTAAATCTTGCACGTAGTCTGCTATTCCATAATGCCTAAATAAAAGTGACGGGTTTTTTAAAACACCGGAACTTAACGAAATTTACTAATTTGCGTCCGAACTTAGTCTTTAGACTGTGTCAGTGACTGGCTGGGAGCATGAAGAACGGGCGTTGTACGCATTTGCTCAATACATTTCATTACTTGCAAATTACATTAGTCATGTTCAGTTTCAACGCATGTGGATGTATAATGTCGTCGAAGCTAACAATGTCGACATTGCATTTTACTAATTTAAACAAACAAAAGAAGACAAAATAAATGACCTATATCCATCCGGCACAGTCCATTATAATAACGTTCATCAGACACTCGATATGGGTAAATGTCGGAGTCAGTGGAGAGTCTGGTTCAACGAGACCGCTGCCTCAGGTTTACCACGCACAGTCCATGTACGCAGCTGTATATAGAATTACTGGGCGGACCTGATCCCACTGACTACTCCGGTGAAAGTTCATATGGTCACATAATCGTCGTAGAGCTATAATACCGCATAACAACAAGTGTACCCGCTGCAATGACAAATTTAACCTCAGTTGCCTGGGTAAACGTATTTATAGTAGTAGTGGTGGTGGTGGTGGTGGTGGTGTGGTAAATTAACATGTAATGCATGCATGAGTGAAGTGGAAAGATTGTATTTGAAAGAAGTGTCGAAGCCACGAGCAAAAACATAAAATGTTTCGACTTTGAGAGTGAATTATATTCTGATATATTTAGTAAAAACAAAAATACCCGTAGATTTTATTTTTATCGTATATTTTTAAAGCACAACGGTCATTTGTATGGATTTTCCTTTATGACCGCAACAATTTAGCCTTGTTTCTGGTACTGAGCTGGTAGTTTGGTTGCGGTCGTAATTTTTGGTCCCTCAACACATCAAATTTATTTTTTCTCTCAATCATGCTATCTATCAACCTCTTACAAATATTCACAATTTCATCAATGCGCATTCATGAAACCCATTCATCTCGAAGCCACAATAAAAATGATAATGTGTTAAAACCTCACCATTGCCAAAATAAATGGTATGGTACAAATAGACACGGTACCTGCTTTCGCTAAATCACAATTCATTCTATTGAACTCCACCGTTTTCTAAACAAAATCTAATTAGTACATTTTTCCAATATATTACTCATCGATCGCTATAGAAATGTTATCGTTAATTTTGTTTGTCAAATCGATGAAACAACAAAATGAATTGGGTTTGCATAATGTCAGTCTAGACACAAACTATAATTTTCATTTCAGTTAAAGATACGTAGAAGTTGTAGACACCAAAAGCTTTGTTAATAATGTGCAGAGGTATTTGGTTGTTGTCCGATTAATTATAATTCACATTGCAACCTGAACACTCTTTAAACATTTTGCTATTGATTGCCAGCTTTTATTTAAATATCTAGGCAAACTGATAACTGCAGCGGCATATGAATTCTCCTTTACATTTCATGCTGTAGAATCGGAATAATTCAGTTAGATGACCTTAATGCATTATGGGTAATTAACATCCCTTTGTAACATATGCACAAAGAGAATATATTTTAAGACTAAGTATCACAGAGTGTATTCCAGAAGGTCCTCTACAACATGCTTCTTCATATAGTTTCATATAAAATACTGGATGCTACTGGACAAACAAAATGACTTTCGGAGTGGGGAAATTTGAGTGAGTCGGGGAATTTGAGAGAACATAAGCAGGACTATTGCATGGCGAGTTAGGGGCCTTAATATGTCTACTTTGAAAGCTGTCATAAGCTGTGTTCTTAAAAGCTAAATGTTGACATAGAATAATTTAATTTTACATTTTCGAAACAAAACCAGTTGGTCATCGAAACGTTTTTCATTTCGCCAGATTCTATAACAATGTGCCAGATTATATTATCACACAGCTTACACAGTGTAAAAGGAAATAAACTTAACGAATGATATGATGATACCAAAATAAAGTCAATGTTCATTAATCAGGTATCACAAAGCTTTCAACGCGTATGATTACATCAACACAGTGACAGTGTATACGAGTCCATTATAACCAAACTAATAACATCTATGAATAGATTAACTGACAGGTGTATGACTGCAATGTCGAAAAGTGTATGCTTGCATTATCACGAAAACCACGATTACATTATCACGAAGATCATAATTACATTATCACAAAAGTGTATGCCTGCATTATCACGAAGACCATGACTGCGTTATCACAAAGTGTATAATTGCATTAATACAAAGACCATGATTACATTATCACCAAGACCATGATTGCATTATCACGACGACAATGATTGCATGATCACGAAGTGTATGATTGCATTATCACAAAGACCATGACTGCATTATGACTAAGACCATGATTACGTTATCATGAAGTGCATTATCATGCACACCATGGTTGCATTATCACGAAGACCATGACTGCATTATCACGAACACCATGATTGCGCTATCACGAAGACGATGATTGCATTATCACGAAGACAATGATTACATTCTCACGAAGACCATGATTATATTATTATGAAGACTATAACTACATTATCACCAACACCTTGATTACATTATCACGAAGACCATGATTACGTTATCAAGAAGACCATGACTGCATTATCACACACACCATGATTACATTATCTCTAAAACCATGATTAAATTATCACGAACACCATGCTTACATTATCACGAAGACCATGATCGCATTATCACGAAGACCATGACTGCATTATCAAGAAGACCATGACTGCATTATCACATAGCGTATGATTGGATTATCACGATGTGTATGATTGCATTATCACGAAGACCGTGATTCATTTTCACCAAGATTATAGGTATATGATTACTGTATGATAATCTTGCAAGTGCATGACTAACAAATGTATGACTGCATTATCTCGCAGCATAAAACTGTAATTGATTGCATCATCATAAAGTATGTGATAAGATTAACACAACGTGTATAATTGCATCATCATAAATTATATAATAACATTAACACAACGTGTATAAATGCATCATCACAAAGTATATGATAACATCAATACAACGTGTATAATTGCATCATCACAAATTATATGATAACATCAACACAACGTGTATAATTGCATCATCACAAAGTAAATGATAACATTAACACAACGTGTATAATTGCATCATCATAAAGTATATGATAACATTAACACAACGTGTATAATTGCATCATCATAAACTATATATGATTGCATTAACACAAACTATATGACTGCATTATAACAAAGCTTGCAAGTATATGATTACATTATTACAAAGTGTATAGCCGCATTATCACAAAGTTTACACGTGATGATTGTATTGTCAAGAAGAATAAGATTGCTTTACCAAACTTTTTTCACAGGTGTATGATTACATTATCATAAAGTTTGCTCAGTTTTATTACATTATTACAAAGTGTATAACTGAATTTTCACAAAGTTTACAATAGTATTATTTCTTTGTCATAGAGATTAAGATTGCGTTGTCATAAAGCATGCAAGTGTATGATTGGATGAACACAAAGTGAATGATTGAATTATCACAAACATACAACGGAAATAAGTGGTTGATTGTTTCATAAAAAAGCGTATGATTCCATTAACACACGGCATAGGATAACTTTAAAAGAGTTGGATTATATGAATATTAAGCTTGCAGTTGTACGACTGCACTAGCATAAACCTTACAAGTTGTGTCTGTCTGCCCGTATTATCATCAAACTTAATACTTTTTAACATAAGTTGTCAGGATTTTACATGTTCCCCTACATCACCACCTGACCAGGTGTATGGGGCATTACCTTAAGATTATTTTCCATCCTGATCTTTACTTATGTTCCTTTACTTACACAAAACACACTCACTCATACACACACACACACACACGCGCGCGCGCGCGCACACACACACACACACACACACATTCACATACTGACACGTACATTCTCGAATATTGTACCAAGGAACCACTCATTTACAAACCCCAAGATGTTTTACATTGCCTGTTTGTTTCTTTGATGCGAAAGTAAAGAAAAACTAAGCAGTGAAACGCAAAGTTGACAAAAGGGTCCACTTTTTTAAAACTCTTCAGTTCTGTTATTCACTTTGGCGACACATTTTTCCAGCCTTTTGTACGATATTATCATCAAACTTATTTTGCGCACGAGAACATCCACAAATCTTACAAAGAGTATGAGTACATTATCATAAATCTTAAAAAAGTGTACGAGTACATTATCATAAATCTTATAAAGAGTATGTATACAATATTCCAAATCATACAAATCTATGAATGCATTATTACAAATCTTAAAATTATTGAAATTTACAAATGTCTGTCTTTTAACTCATCTATTCGGATAACTTCGAACTACCAAGGTCCTCATTTAAAGTTGCTATAGGCTATACATGGCGGCCAGTATATTTACTAGATGAATAACCCAGGAAGATATTTGTGATTTTTGGGTGTCTTGCTGCTGATAAGTCGCATTGAATATCTAAATCATTGATCTTTTAACTCCTACTATATGTAACTACGAATTTAATAAGATGGGGCTTTAAAACTAAATGCGGCTTTCCAGTGATGTCGTTAAATTGGACAATTTAAGAAAGATCTTTATTTTCAGGAATTGTTTTGAGACTTGCGACCAATTTTGATGCTCACCATCAGATTATATCAACATCATCCAATATTTCGGAAAAAGGAAATTACGTGTATTTTTTTGTTCTGTACCAGTGATTTCATTACAATTCATTGTACTGATTTTATTGCAACGCATGTCCAGATATGAATGAGATAAAATGTCCGCGGAAAGGCGGTATACTATCCTTCAAACATGCACACGTCCTATCTATATCGCATTGTTTTGGATCCTAAAACATTGAAACCTTCTGAGTGTTCCCAATCATGCCCATGACGCTTCATTTAGCAGCGAATAAAGCTTATATTTTACCGGCCAGAAAAATCGTAAAGTGATAGAGAAACCTACTTTCATTAAATTTCAAAAAGACATTTTTAATTCTTGCTGTATCTGTGTACGTAAATATATATATATATATATATATATATATATATATATATATATATATATATATATATATATATATATATATTGTGACTCGTCTTTCCTACTGTTCTGAATTCAGTGGTCTTTCTACACGAGTCTTTTTATCTGGGATAACTTTGCTAGGACTTTCACCAGAACACACTAAATGCCATTGTCTGCTCAGACATGGAAAGAATTAAAGTTTCTCATTTTCGAGAAACGTAAAACTTAGATTATTGAAACACTTGCACAGAAATAGATGACTGCAGGTTCCATTGATATTATTTTCGTTTAGATGGAACTTCGTTTGTTAGATTCGGTTTGTTTGTTGTTTTGCAGCACAGCAACACGTCTTGTTTATTCAGTGCCGAGTCAACTAAAACAGTGTGTCTTGCCCAAGAACTCACCAAGGTGACTAAACAGGGCTGATCCTATGGTAGGATTCGAACCCGCGCCCTTTTGGTCGTGAGTCCTGCACGCTAACTACTGAGTCACCGCCGCTCCTGGAACTGAGTTTGTACAAACTTCGTTGTAATAAAATTGTTTTACATAGCATTGTAATAACAAATGTGTTATATATTCCTTTGTAATAAAACAAGATCAATAAAAAATATGAGTGACTGATCTATCGAAACTATTTGAATTATGCAGAATTATGTATTTTTTCATGCTGAACATTAAAGCAGACTATTCCCCCCCCCCCCCGCTGTAAATCTTAAAAATGAAAACTTTTGTTAAAATGGCCAACTTAGCAGGAATAGTTAACAAACGCATGTCAGTTTTATGGCTAAATATTACGAAATTCATTATCATGGATATTTAGGGTCAACAGATAATTTTTTTACATTCCGTGCACTTGTATATTAATTTCAAATTAACAGTACTAGTACAATACTTGGAGTAATACAATAATGATATAGATCATAGGCACAGTCCGTTGCTTTCGATATTGCTTGTTTCTCTCTTCTTTATTTGTCCTTTGTTGTATTTTTTGTGGTTGGGAGTCTTTTTCTTGTTTTTGTTTCTGTTGCCTCAAAATATATTTGCTGCAACATTGGCATCGATGCCGGTGTGTTATAATTAACCAGTATGAGATAAGAGATTTGCGAGTATTTATTTTATCGGTGTCCAAAGTTTCATAAGCTTCATACATGGATGATTATTTTTATTAGTAGCGGTGATAATGTAGTACTATTAGTAGTTGTGGTGCGTTTTGGTTTGGTTTGGTACTTTGCTGCACACCAACACAAATAGATTATTTAGTGCCGAGGCAATTGGTGCAAAATTGCCTTGCCCAGGAACACACTGCGGTAGCGGACCAGGCTGGATCTACGATTCGAACCTACACCTTTTTAGTCATGAGTCTTGCACCCTCACCGCTATCGTGACGAGTAGTTGTAGAAGTAGCAGGAGTATCAGTAATTGAAATTGTTGTTGTTGTTTGCATTAACAATATAACTAATGCGATAATCATAAGAGAATAAATCCTTCTGAAAGAATTAAAAAATTGCCTATTGCCTTATGGATGATGCACACCTTCTACTTGACTGCTGTGTTATTTAGCGGTATTTACCCTGGCCCTTAGTGTGCAGAAAACAAATGCAACTTCAAACAACGCTTTAGTTTAATAAATCAGAGATGCGTCAAATTTTCCGTAATTCTATATTTTAATCGACTACCTTGACATTACAACGAACTGAGGGCACATTTTATTCTTGATACTGGATAATATATGTCACTAAATTGTAGGCTTTCCTGATCAAGGACAACATGTACCGGAACCTGAGATGTCTATTTATGAATTTCTATACCGTGCATAGTGTACGAATCAGGAAATACTTTCATTGATCTGTCGCCTAACTTTACGCATAATAATTCTCGCCTAACTTTATGCATGATACTTGTTACATCACTTTATACATGATAATTATCGCCTAAATTTATACATCATAATTGTCGCCTGACTTTATGCATGATAACTGTCGCCTGACTTTATGCATGATAATTGTCGTCTGACTCTATGCATGATAACTGTTGTCTGAATCTGTGCATGATAATTGTTGCCTGACGTATTGCATGATAATTATCGCATGACTTTATGCATGACAATTGTTGCCTGACTTTATGCATGATAATTGTGCAAGTTTGACAGGTTCTTACAATAATCATTTGGCTTGTTCGTCTCCAATATATCAGCTTGTTAGCCGCATGAAGGTGAAAACTCACAATGGAAAATAAAACAGCTGCGTAGAAATTCAATATTTTTTACCTCTTGGTACGTATGTACGTACGTATGCATACATTAATGGCAGTATAATATATATGGATGGATGAATGTGTATAGACGGATGGATAATTGGATGAATAATATATATATATATATATATATATATATATATATATATATATATATATATATATATATATATATATATTGTAGCGGAACACTCCCTCGGCTACACTGCCCCGAGTCTCGCTATCTCGGGTTCTTTAGGATAGGTTTTATAGTTGGAGTGATACCCCGCTGAATCTGTCTAAGGACTGGCACTCCAGAGTGTGACAGATTTCTTCCTCAGCGGGATACCGTCTTATTCCTGGCTTCTTGCGTGTCGCCGACTTGGTCTCAGTCGCCGAGTAGGTCGCAGACTTGTCGCAGGGTCGCCGACTGGTCGCAGACTTGTCGCAGTCTCGGTCGCAGGGTCGTTGACTGGTCGCAGACTTGTCGCAGGGTCGCCGACTGGTCGCAGACTTGTCGCAGTCTCGGTCGCAAACTTGGTCGCAGTCGCCGACTGGTCGCAGACTTGTTGCAGTCTCGGTCGCAGGGTCGCCGACTGGTCGCAGACTTGTCGCCGACTGGGTTGCAGACTTGTCGCAAGGTCGCCGACAGGTTGCAGACTTGTCGCAGTCGTTATGCGATCGTGATCGACAGAGAGACGACAGTGCGAAATGAAGAAAGAAGAAGTTATCCTCAGTCAAAAATCTGTATTACCGCAAGACCGCTGCGTTGCTTGGACGAGCCTTGTAGCGCCGGGCTGTTGGTCGAAGAAAGACCTTGTCCCTAATCTTTTCTGATTCCCTGTCCAACGTAATACAACCAAGTGTGCTTGCTCTGGCGGGGTGGTTATACTGCTTCTCTACAGGGGACGTCTTCACACTATACCGCTTCCTAACACACCACCACAGCAGCCACAGTTGGCCCGTATATATACCAAGGCGGAATCACGTGACCCAAAACTAAGACGATAGATGGCACTACAAAGCCCGCCAAGCACTTAAAATGACAACATAAACTTTAACGAAACGAAATAGTAAATAATGAAACGAAAATTTGAAGTCCATGGGGTTTCCTCTTTACACAACCCACGCCTCCACTATTATGTGCTTCCACGGACATACGAATAGTCAAGAAAGAAAAGAAATAAATAAATAAAATCACTTAAATCACAGTTAAATCACATAAAAACACAATATCAGATAATCACGAAAGAATTAACGTTCAGTAAAAATGTCCATCATTGTTTCCCTGTTCTTCCTTCCAGCCATCATGACACCTACAAGGACACTCTCGGTCGCACGGTTGCACCGGCAAGGGTTCTGCCCATTCTTCTACTCTCAGAGTCCGTCGTATTTTCTGTTTAGTACCTTCAGCACGAACGACTTCTTTGTATTCTGATCTGCGGTTCGACCACTGTTTGACAGGCTACTGTTACTTGACGTCTCTCCACTTCGCCAGCGATGGTTAATTCCCGCTTAGGTGTTCTAATAGGCGAAATAGGCGTTGGCGGCACAAAGGTATGAATCGGCGCCTCCTCGAATGTCGTCGGCTTAGTCACAGACAACGACTCACATGCAACAGAACTAGACATTGACAACCGTTCGTTACTTTATTGCCTGTCGCTCTCCCTGATGGGCGATCTATCTCGACCGTGCAATCTCTCCTGATGCTTCTTTAAATAACTCGTACGGTCTGTACTGTAGGCACATTCTTCACAATGATATTTTTTCACTGAATGTTTTCGCCTAATGTGCTCTAAAAGAGCCACATCACTATCGTACTTTTCCTCACAGAAAGGACAATTCTTCATTTTCCTAGGAGTAATCTTTGTCCTTGCCATACGCAACTGGGAAAGAAAAGAAAATGAATAAATCGATGAACCACTTTATAGTGTCTGTGATTTCAAACCATGATAATGATTGGCACGAAACTGTAACTCTGCATCTGATTGGATGCTGCGCTCAACAATTCGAATCGAGCGCAGCGGGCTATTTGATTTGCACACAGGAATGTTCTGAACGCATTTACTTCACTGTTCCAGATTAGCAAAATTCACATAGAATTCTTCCAATTTCTTGGGTAGTTTCCTCTTTCTCCTAGGTCACTCATCACCAGCTGTTCTTGTCTCTCCATCGTCGCTGTTGTTCACAGGGAGAACTTCTGTCATGGTGTCGATAGGGTAAGGCGCCATAAGACTGGTATCCTCATGGTCGTCGTTCCCTCGATCCTTATGCATACATTCGGAAGTCTCAGAGTCCAATTCACTCGTTCCTTTAGCGACTTCATTACATCCCTGATACCTCTTCAAGCGAACCACGTGAACTACGAGGGGCTTTCCATATCTACCGCATTTAGCTCTGTAATTGACGTCACTCAACCTGTCAATGACTTATATGGCCCATACCACCATGTCTGTAACTTCGGAGAAATCCCCCTTTTTCTTTTCGGCGAAAACAACCAGACAAGATCGCCTGCCTGAAATCTCTCCCATCTGGTCCTGCTGTCATAATAGCGCTTCTGTCGTCGCATGTTGCACTGCAAATTGTCTCTGGCGAAACGATGTGAAATTTCTAATCTTCTTTCCAATGACTGAATCCATTCATGCGAACTACTGTAACGTTGATCAGGTGGTTTTCCAAACACAACATCCAACGGTAAGTCTGCCTCCCTTCCCATCATCATGAAATTGGGAGTAAAACCTGAGGTCTCATGCACTGCAGAGCGGTATGCCATCGCTAGGTATGGGATGTGCTCGTCCCAGTCTCTTTGTCGTTCTTCGACGAAAGCAGATAGCATGCCCTCTAGCGTTCGGTTCATCCTCTCCACCATACCGTCGCCTTGCGCATTGTACGGACTGGTCCTAGTTTTCTCGATTCCAAGGAGTCGACACATTTCATGAAAGAGCTCACTCTCGAACTGTCGGCCTTGATCCGTGTGAATCTGTCGTGGCACACCAAAGAGAGTGACGACTTCCTCTACCATCAGTTTTGCGACAACTGTAGCTTCCTGACAAGGCATTGGGAATATCTCAGTCCATTTTGTAAAGTAGTCGGCAATCACGAGAATATAAACGTTTCCATTTTCGGTCTTTGGAAGTGGCCCTAAGATGTCAACAGCTATGCGTTCCATTGGAACCCCTGACGCAATCAGCTGCATTGGAGCTCGCCTTTTCTGTCCTGGTGACTTTCGTTTCGCACAGGCCTCACATCTCTGGCACCACAGTCGCACATCTTTCTGTAGTCCGACACAATAATACTCTTTTCTGATCTTCTCTAGAGCTTTTCTGATGCCAAGGTGCCCTCCACTTCGCGAGTCGTGCGCCATGCGTAGAATTTCATTTCTCTTTTCTCGTGGAACAATAGCTTGACTGTGAATTTCTCCACCGTCGTGCGACTCCCATCTGAGACAGAGTATGGCGTTCTTGATCTCTAGCTGGTCCCACTGACTCCAGAGGCTTTTCACGAGCACGCCATATCTGGCAACTTCTTCCCACGGTGGTCGTTTCTTGCTTTCCACCCAGATCATCACAATTGCGACATCCTGGTCGGATTTCTGAGCATCGGCGAATTCATCGCTACCACAAGACGTCTGTATCACAGCTACAGGCATATCAGTCGCAACACTCCAATCCTTGTCTGTCGCTGAATCATCGCTGCTTACTTCCGTTTCTTTCTTTTCGGTTTGTGCCTCTACTTGAAAACCGCATTGCCTAGATGGGCCTCTGGACAAGGCGTCAGCGTTACGATGCAGTCTTCCTGGACGATGTTGAATCTCAAACTGATACTGCGACAGGACATCGATCCATCTTGCGAGTTGCCCTTCCGGATTCTTGAAATGCAATAACCACTTCAGGGAGCTGTGGTCTGTCCTAATTAAGAAACGTCTTCCGCACAGGAAATGCTTGAAATATTTCACAAAGAATACGACCGCCAACAGCTCTTTTCTCGTCACACAATATCTCCTCTCAGCTTTCGTTAGCGATCGACCAGCATATGCTACAACTCTTTCGCATCCGTTGTGAACTTGCGACAGGACAGCTCCAAGTCCACTATCGCTAGCATCTGTGTCAAGAATAAAAGGCTTTCCAGGGTCTGGGAACGCTAATACAGGGCTCGTCGTTAATCGCCTCTTCAACTCATTGAATGACGACTGACAACTCTCAGTCCAGACAAAAGGTCTCCCTTTTTCTGTCAGTCGGTGTAAGCTAGCTGCGATATCGTCAAATCCCTTTATGAATCGTCGGTAGTATAAGCATAGTCCTCAGAAGCTGCGAAGTTCTGTCTGCGACGTTGGGTTTCTCCAGTCGACGACGGCGGACACTTTCTCTGGATCTGCACGTATCCCCTTCTTCGACACAATATGTCCCAAGTACTTGACTTCTTTCGCGAACAAACGACATTTCTTGGGCTTGAGTTTCAGACCAGCCTCCATCAATCTGTCAAAATCCTGTCGCAGACGATCCAATTCCTCCTCAAATGTGCGTCCAAAGATGATTATGTCGTCGAGGTACACCAAACATATCTGCCACTGCAGTCCCGCTAGAACTGTCTCCATAAGTCTCTCAAAGGTACCGGGTGCATTACAGAGTCCAAACGGCATGACATTGAACTCGTATAAACCTCGCCTAGTCGCAAATGCTGTCTTCGACCGATCTTCTGGCTCCATTTCTACCTGCCAATATCCACTCATGAGGTCTAAAGTCGAGAACCAAGTTACTCCTGATAGCGAGTCAAGCGACTCGTCGATCCGCGGTAGAGGGTATGCGTCTTTAGCAGTCACTTCGTTCAATGCACGGTAGTCGATACAGAACCTCGTTGTGCCATCCTTTTTCTTTACTAAAACCACTGGTGACGACCATGGACCGGAAGATGGCGAAATTATCCCTTTCTTCAACATGTCGTTCACATGCTTCTCAATTTCTTCTCTGGCGTGAATCGGAACTCTTCTCGGGGGTAGTTTTATTGGTCTCGAGCTCCCTGTTTCAATTCTGTGTCGCGCCTTTGTAGTCCTTCCAAGATCAGCATCAGATGCGGCAAAGAGTGACTGGTAGTCGCAGAGAAACCTATCCACCTTTCTTGCCTGTTCTTCAGAGAGTGATTCTTTTGATACCTGAGCCAGTTCTTCCAAATGGGTCGGTATTCGAGGCTGCGACTCTTTATTTTGAAGACAACGAACGGTCGCACTCCTATCTAAGTCGACGACTTCTCCGACTTCTTCTAAGACAGCTATGTTTGTCCCAGCATAGAGTGTCTGGTTATCTGCAGTCGCATTCAGTATCCGCACGGGCAAATTCCCTTCCCCGGATCTGACTAGCGTTCTCGAGACTAAGATGTCATGGCGCTCTCCAAACTTCTGATACTGCTCTATCACTCCAATTTCTGGCACTGCTGAAGACGACAGCTTGTCAAATTTTCCTGGAACGATCATTTCGTGCATCGCTGGAACGTTCACTGTCTCAGCGACAATTATTCTGGCGCATCCTACTTGTCCTTTAAACGTACAAGGTAAATTCTCCTTGCCGATGGAAAGGCGACTCTTTTTAACATCGAGTCGACACGAGTTAAACTTAAGAAAGTCTAATCCAAGTATTCACTCTGCTGGGATGTCAGCAACTAGCATTTTATGTCGTCGACGAACACCATGTAGGCTTATTTCGAAAAGTCCCTTCCCGTCGACCGACATAGGTCTACCGTCTGCGAGACTGACTTTCCCTCTCACTGGAATCAGGTCCGGTCCCTTCTCCGGTTTGATCCTCCTAAAGACTTCTCTAGATAGGATAGTTACTGTAGCACCCGTATCAATCAGGAGATCGACGCCAGTACCTTCAATGGTCCCTGCTACATACAACCCGACGTCAGCATCCGACGATCGGTTTCCAAGTCGATAAGTAACTTTATTCCTCTCGCGTCTCTGCCTCTCGTTCCTGTCGTATCTCATGCGACCCGTCGTCTGTGGGGTCGGTTGCGAACCACTGTTACACGACTTCTTAGCAGGGCAGTCTTTCTTGAAATGTCCCTGCTGGCCGCACCCGTAACAAACAAGTTCGTCATAGTTTCTTTTCTGCGTCGCTCTGGGACTTTCCTTGATTGTTTGATACTCCCAACTTCAGTCGTAAGTTCAGCGACTAATCTCGTCAGCTCCATCATTTGCTCTCTCAGTTCTCTGATTGCTGGCCCTTGTTCCTCTTCCAGCGACGACACACCACGGACATGCCTTTTTCCTCCCTGTCGTTGTATCTCAGCTCTAGCGAACGCCTCTAACTCGACAGCTATCTGTACCGCATCGTTAATCGTAGCGGGTCTCGCCTGTTGTACCTTTAAGCGCATGTCAGAATCGTCCAGGGCATCAATAAATTGTTCTTTAACTAGCGTATCAACCAAAAGAAAACTCGCCTCAGGGTAAGCTAAAGTCGCAAGCCGCCGTATAGCCTGCGCAAGCTCTGGTAAGGATTCTCCATTCTTGCGAATTCTACTCCTTAGCTGAACTCTGTATAACTCGGTCTGGTTCGGGGGTGCGAATCTCTGTTTCAGAGCATCAACTAATTCAGCGTACGACTTCTTCTCAGGCAGTGCCAACAACTGCTGTGCTTGACCTCTCAGTGCGACACCTAAATACAGTTTCTTTTCTTCCTCTGTCCACGAATTTAGGGTTGAGCACATCTCGAAGTGAGTGATAAAATCCAACAAGGGTGTCGTCCCGTCATACGACATCGGAGTAACGACCGGTCTCTTCAAGGTTCTCTGCGGAAGATTAGTCGCCACATCTCTTCCTTCTGTAACCGTTCCCTTGCTCTCAGCTCTCTTTCTGTCTTTGAGAGCTGCCTGCACAGCATCCCCTGTCGCTGTGGTATCAGCTATCTTCTTGGTCTCCTGCGACTCCGAGGGTGTCGACATCGCCTGTCCACTAAAGTGAATCTGTCGTCTGGGAGCGATTCTTTCTCTCGACCACTCCCCTGCCTTCCTGGACGTCGCCGCACTCCAAGCCATAGTCCCCTTCCTTGCAGTTAGTCTTTTCTCCAAATCCTCGCATTCCTTCGTCAAGCGTCGAAACTTATCTTCGAAAGGAATTGCAGTCCTTACCTCTGTTTCAGGGGTAAGCATCCAGTCGCCTACTTGTGACCCTCCGTAAGCCATCTTAATTTTTGTCTTCTACTCCTCGACCTATCCCACCGCTGCCACCAATTTGTAGCGGAGCACTCCCTCGGCTACACTGCCCCGAGTCTCGCTATCTCGGGTTCTTTAGGATAGGTCTTATAGTTGGAGTGATACCCCGCTGTATCTGTCTAAGGACTGGCACTCCAGAGTGTGACAGATTTCTACTTCAGCGGGCTACCGTCTTATTCCTGGCTTCTTGTGTGTCGCCGACTTGAATAATAATAATAATGAATCTGCGTTTATCATTGAATCAATCAAGGCCACAATTTTGTAATCTGGGGCATGGAAAAGATCGTACAAAATATAACAACTTCTACTGCAAAATAAAGGCTCCATTGTGTAATCCGGACCTAAAATATAGGGGTTTTTTTTTGTTACAAGACACCAATTCGAGGCTTGGATCTATGTTGATTACTGATCAATATAAGTAATTTGAATCTAATGATTGAATTTTTTGATGTGGCTGAGTTAGTTACACCATCTGCTGTAAACTCTAATGATCTTTAACAAATGCTAACATATTTTCAGCAGCTGATATTGACGAAAAATCTTTTACTTCTCCTGTATCAAGATTAAATTACTTAACTGGTCGCTGAATTTATTTTCTTTCCATCCGAAGTTTTTTTTTCTCCACGTATTGTGTTCTCTCTCAGTCCGATCACTTGCCGATTTTTAAGACGATTATCTTGCTTATCAGAATTAATATGATCAAACACGAGACCGTCATTGATAACGCTATTAATGCACTCGTAAAAAAATCTGTGAGCAAAAATTTTTTGTATAAGTTATTCTAATACCAATAATGATATACTCAGTTTTACTGACTCCACCGATTGGTTTTTCAATCGACAATTTCTGATGATCCCCGCTCAATTAGTTTCATAGTTTTTGAAGATAGGATGTTTCGCAAATTCATCAATGTCATTTTCACCTTTCTCCATTAATATAAATTTCTCTTTTTCTAATATAACATTATTGTTTAATATATCTGTCAACGTAATCCTTGAGTTTTATTCTTACATCATCAGAAGTGTTTTGTGTCTCGTAATATCTCTTGAGTGCTCGATACTTTCGTCCACCACATGATACACATAATTGTGTTTTCCCTTTGACCCCAACGCCACCTTCAGATATGGTTTCGGTCCAAGTCGTACACTAGCAATATGATAGCCGCAGTACTCACCCCGACAATTTTTCCTCAAGGTGTGATTGATCCGATCATGAGCCATCGACAAATATTTTTTGCTCCTGTCATATTATATTATGGTAAAGATCAGTTAAAGAAACTACTTTTCCTAATTATATAGCAATGAGTAATTCTATAGTGGCAAAACAGGTGCGAGAAAAGTATTTAAGTCTAACCGGGATAAAACCAACTTTTCCAAGGTCGAAAATTGTCCAAGAAAAACTACGAAATAAAATTGTTAACCGCGAGTGAATTTGAGAGGTTAGCGGTAATTGATCCACAATACACCATTAGATTTGATTTCGACAGATTAACTGATAAGAAAAAAACGTCCACCATTTGAGTTACAGTTACACGAATTTATCAAAATAGCCAAAAATGAGTTTGCGCGAGATGGTGCGGCTCAACATTTCAGATATATCAGGGAGGTATTTTCATTGATTACACCATGAATGATGAACGCGCGAGGACTATTATCAATAATCTTGTGACTGACGGCAAGTACATATTCAGAATAAAATTTATTGTACAACATTATGGAAGCCAGGATGGCCCAACTTGGATTATTCGTGATAAACTCTACCCTGTTAAGGAATCACGGCGACATATTAATGTTGTCACAGTGGACAACAATTCTAAACCAGGCATGTTTACAAGCATAGACAAACCATATTATTCACGTGCTTATCCAGTGTCCGCCGTTGTTTACTGCCTCTACCGCGCAAATGAGTCCGATATTAGTGCTCTTACCCTGATGCGGGGTGCAAGCACCTTTTCCACGGCCACAGGCACGTTAAATTGTATGGCTCAGGTTGTCAGAGAACATTTTGTTAACTCGAGACGTGGACAATGGACTAAACGAATCGACAAATAAAAAAATAAACGAATGGAAGGAGCTTCTTGTCGACGGAGCTAAAATAAATGACGTAGCTGTATTTGGAAACAAATTAAAATTTCCGATTGTGGTAAAAACAATAACCAACGAGATTTTGTATAATTCTGGCAACTATCGTAGTAAAGGTGTTTCAATAGCGATAGTTGATTATAACAGTCATGCTTGGATTGAATCAGCAACAAAGTTTTCCACGAAAAAGAACAGCTAGATTTGATGACGGCGATATTTTCGAGGAGATTTACAATATTAGTAAGCGCGACACTGTATCTCTCTGGCTATTTCACGGTTTCTCTGTGGTAGATTTATCTGCCAGAGATGAATCAACATTTGATTAATTTGTGCTAACATCTGGTATACTTTATTGGAAGGAATCTCTACAACATGAGATAAAACAGATTGCGTTAAGATATGACGGCGACAGTGAAGAATTACTCAAAAAACTGTTTTACAATATCGCCTGTTGTGGCCCATGGAGCACTAAAAAAAAATTTCATGGCGTCCAACTCCCAAAGAATCTCTTGACGATATCTCGCGTTCATGTGTCGAGTTGGGATATGGCAGACTTTGGAGCGAAAATATAATGCCGCCGATATGATCTCAGTTGACAGTATTACTTTTTACCCCGTTAGTTTTCTTGGATATGGGGAGTGTAACCGTATTTTGAACGATTCGGTCGTCCAACGACACACAAACTGACCAGAGTAGCAATAAATGGTTCGCTACTGGTGGATTTTCATTTGACTGGATTTGCCGAGATTGAATCATTCGAGTTTTCAGCAAATATTCATCCGGTTGTACCAATCTGGTTTGGTCGTCATTTTAATAAACCACATACCAGTGTGAATCTCAATGACTGTTGTGCAAAAGATCAATGTGGTTGGGTTCCAATAGTGCTATTACTATATCCGTTTGGCGCTACCATTCTCACGTCGTTAACTGTGACATGTGCAGTAAGTTCGCACAGGCCGTCGAGGACAGTTTGGTTACCGCACGATGATAAAGATATGTGGAGAAAAATTTCGGCACGTTCACGTTTTGTGCGTCATCTGATTATAAATGCCGTTGTACAAGATTAATTACGAACCGGCAGAACTGGATTTTGTGATTGAATATACTGCATCGCGAGGTGTATTGATGTCTCGGCAAAGTGCAATCACAAAAGACGGAACAAATATTGGCACGATAGTCAGCTACCACCATGGTTATTCGCTCAATTTGCTCATTTGAGATCTTCCATTCTTGCATATTCGTCAATATATCTGTTATCTATGATCAACCGATTTTCAGCGGATGATGTTAGATTCACCACGAATTCTTTTTACATAGGTCGATCAAAAATGGATATTGAGAAACCTTTTATCAACGCCAGAGATGATCCACGTTGGGGGTAATTGGAGAATAAATAGTAAACAAATATGTAATTATTCTAAATCAGCTCATGTTAAACTAATCGGCATTTGTTATCGAAATGATAAATTATCAGAACCATCATTGTCTCCGTCAGTGAATGCTCCAATTACGAGAGGTCTATCTTAATGTCCAGGTGTTTCTGGCACAACAATAGGTGCGATATAATTATTTAAAAAGTCAGATATGATTGTGTTGAAGCCAACTCACCGTCTTGCCAGGGAGATGAAAAAACGGAAAATTAAGTCACCGTTTTCTTCGATGGTGTGGAGATGCGTGGACCAAAAAGCGAATGGGTGAAAAATATATTCCTAAAATCATCATATAGGACGAAATATACGCGGTCTCAAAAGACACGTTAAAATGTTTCTCGACTTGCTGTCGACGATAAACATGGC
This sequence comes from Megalonaias nervosa, assembly GCA_016617855.1. Lineage (NCBI taxonomy): Eukaryota > Metazoa > Mollusca > Bivalvia > Unionida > Unionidae > Megalonaias > Megalonaias nervosa. The sequence goes on from JAECUM010004987.1 coordinate 76,319, forward strand.
AATTATCAAGGACAACCTCCTTCTTTTACAGGAGAATCGCCACATAACTGTTTAAAAAATTACGTCGACATGTACGAGGAAATGTACGATCCCGATCTCGCGATGAATCATTACGACGGCTGCAGGAGTTAATTAGACTTCAGTCAGACAGGATTCAGTGTGAGATAATGTGTAGTGTAATTCCAGAAACATCTACGTTGGATTTCTGGAACTTATGGCGACCTAATGATCTAATAGTTTTATGGGAAAAAACCCTTGATATTGCTCGTCTTTAGCCGCCGACGTTGATCCTGAAAACAACAACCTCATCCGGATCAACCCCGGCGAGAGTCATAAGATCAGCAGGTTCATTTCGTGTTGCATAACCTGACAGATCAATGTCTCTGGGACCATTGCGCGTAGAAGATCTTGCGTAAATACTTGTCATTATAAATTATCAACCTGTTTGCAACGACTGTCCAATGGTGTTTGGTGTAGTTGTGTGTGACTTGGTGTGTCTCGATCATCTGATAATAAAATTGTCTTAGAGAAAACAGTTATATTAATTTTCTTAAAATCTTTCGCAAATGTTTTTGATATTGAATATATTATTTCAATTATTTGCCGCGTACCAACTCTGAAAACAAAGTGTTTTGTGGGGATATACATTCCTTATAATCCTCTAGGTTGAATTTTACTCCAATGCTAGACATAGACTCTTTTATGAAACGTATGAAGATTCTCCACCTTTTTATAACTAATATTCTAAAATACCCCTCGATTATCTCCTTTTTGTTACTATCTTTCACGTTAATCTCAAAATCAGCACCTAAAATAATAATATCATATTCATCGAGTATAAAGATTATCTCACTAATTACATCTTTCCATTTTCATTTATTTTGGTATCTAGATTAATTATCTTATTGTTTATCTCGGTATTCTTAGTATTTATCTCTGTAATTTTTTCATCAAATCTCATAGTGTCCACCTGTCATATAATTCCATCAGCTACTGCTGATACTCTACAGAGCTCTTCTTAAATTTTATTTTGTCTAGTCTTTATATTTTTTTAATCTGTTTGCAACACGTTTATCGTTCCATCAAATCCTTTACCTGATCCTGATATTTCTGCGAGTGTTTTGTGAATCGTTTTGATAGAGGTTATACGCTGACCAGATCACTGAGTTGTGTAAGAATGTCAACGAGCTTTGTGTTGAAGGGTATTGGTTCTCCAAAGACATCATAGGCGACTTGAAGTAGAAACTGATAGTTTCTGATATGACTCGTAAACGCGGTTACATGACTATCGTACTCAGATCGCAATAAGGTTAATATATCACTCGTTGTCGTGAACGAGGTCCTTATCGCGGCATTGCTGTCGTTCACGTACATCTTCGTTGAATGCGTCATCGGCTAATTTCGGTTCTCCCAAACCAGCAATTTTATTTCCAGTTATGACGAGTACACCAGTCATTGGACCTCCTGATATAGGAACATATCTACGGAACTCATAGCGTATCGCTCCGATTGATATATCCGAGCTTTTGATCTCTCCTTCGCCAGTAAATACCACGTGTTATAGTTGGTTGCACCTAAAACTCGCAGGATAATATCAGCCCACTTGATATTACTCGTCTTTAACCGTTCTTGCTGATCCTGAAAAACAACTTCATCCTTGTCAACCAAGGTGAGACTTATAAGATCAGCAAGCTCATCTCGCGTCAAATACGAGGATAAATAAACGTTACCTGGTTGCCTACGTGTAGCAGATCTTCCGTAAATATATGCCATTATAAATTATTAACTTGTCTAAAACAATGCCGTTTGCTGGTATACTCATGTACGATTTTACGTAGCGGCGCTGATGACCCTGACACGGTAGTAAGAACATCAAGTACTTCTGGACCACATATAGGCGCATCCGTTAATATCTGTGTGGTAACGGTGAAGACCAGATTGGAGCGGCAGTACGATTGATATACTGTAAAATTTCTTTTAGACCTGCCAATCCATACGAATCAAAAAACACTGCGTGGATCAACCGCGTATGCAGCCCAATGAGTACCTGGACCAGAACGGACGTCAAGAGTAATGATGCTAGTTTCAACACCGTTTGGCTTCTCTGGTAATTGATCACGCATGAAAACACATCTGAAGATAGTTATGTTTTATCGCTGACCAGCATCAAGTAAATCAAAAATGGTCATGTGTAACTATAACGACCGTTTCCCCAGGTATCCTCAGACCTTGACTGTACCAGATTTCATCGTTATCGGTGGACTTTCGAACTAACACATCTGTATGTTTGTCCCCAAAAATAACTTTTCTAACATGTCTGCAGAATCCGAAGATATGTGACAGCTATATAATACAGCTGAATCTTCCTTGAGCATCAATTTGAGATCGTCGTGCAGCAAATCCCACGTTAAATTCTGGATTAACGGCGATGACTACATTAGTATAAGGATATGAGGTTTTCAAGCTAAAAGAGGATCCTAGACCAGAGACCCCACCCCTCACCCATCCCAAATTTGGAGAGGTGGTAAGTGGTTCCAGGACCTCTAGATTTATTTCTATTTAAACAATAAAATGTAATATAATATGGAATATTATAATACAATAAAAACTGTCGGATTTAACCTAAATGATGGATTTTTTTTAAAAAATGATTTAAGTCAACAAAATCAGCTTCAAAATATATTGGAATAAGACCTAAAATAATAAGCGATTGTATTAAAAAAGTTGGTTATCATTTATCAGTCAAATATGGATCAGTATGGTTATTCGCAACTGAAAGAGAATAAGAGGTTCAGCAGATGATCCAGTGACATTTATTGACAACATGGTTGATGCTTTACTTGATAATGATATTTCTAAACATCTACTACTGTTGTAACCATATTTTATGATAATCTTTTTCATACCTGCTGACTGTCATTGGCAGAATATCCGTTAACATACTGTCAATAATACGGAACTCGCGTATTAAATCGTCAGGATCATATTTTACACCTCGCAAATAAGATCTTATCTGATCGGGTAATTTTTTGTAACTGATACTTGCTATTTTACAAGCATTTTTTTTCGTCTCAAGTCTAGGCACAATTTTCTTACAAGCTATTGAAAGAGAGACACCATAACCAGATATTATTAACAGAAACGGATTTAATGATGCCCCACTTGAAATCATGCCAGAGTTGGTTATCAGCAGCGGTAAATATGATATTACTCGAAGTATTCTACTGTAATACTTGTAACATTGTTTTACGCACCAGAAGTTTTTATGATAAAATTTATAATATTGTATTAGTGTGTCAACATATTGTTTTGGAATTTCTTCTGAAATATGATTGAAATCGATGATCTATTTTTTTCATTATACAATGTTTTGTACAAAGACAAAAGTCCTAATACCAACAATCGAATCAAGAAACTCACGAAATTTATTATTTTTAGGATCAGCTAAAATATCTCTGTACTTGTCATAAACATCTGACGAAGTATCATCATATCGTGTGTATCTGTTAATACCTCATTTTTCTTTAACCAAGTATATGAATAAAAAATTTCTCTTACTTCACGTTCGTACAAATCTGTTTCGTTTACCAAATTACTGTAATCTTTTTCTGTTTCGTCAATATACCCTAGTACCAAGCTTATTTGATCTAACGTGAAGTTTTTGAGATCAAGATGTTATCTAATAATTGCGTAAGCGACCATGAAATTTGCTAGCATTAATTTTTGTAGTGATTTTAGTCCAAGAATTTGAAGACGAGCAAAAGCATTTACTTTAAACCATAATTTTTCGTATTTTTTTGTGAACATTTTCTCGACTTCATTGTAATAATTTCGTAATGACAATTGTCTGGAGCACTGGATTGATGGAAATGGAATATCATCTGCTTTACTTATGACGTAATAAGAATCATACTTTGATACAAACTTTGTTTGTGTCACTTCTTCAAAAAACTTTTCTCGCTCAATATCACTAAGATCATTAATTTCATCATCAAAATTTTCGATTATCTTCAGAGATTTGTCAACAATAATCGGATCAAATTCATGGTCTTTTTTGCGCATCATTGGCAAAATTGCGTTTGAGAAAGCTTTTATAATTAACTCCGTGTCTGGTGTTATGGTAACGATATTAATTGGGGTTTCCTTGTCGTGGTAGTACATGCCGAGATACTGAAAAATTTCTCGTTTTGAAAAACCTATCATAGAACTTTTTGTTTCTTTTTATTCCCATTATTCTAGATTCTGATAGTTTGTTGAAACGATTATAGTTATCTCTCATTGGTGTTTCCTCCTGCGCTACTCGTGCTTTTAATAGGCCTGATCGTATTATTAAAAATATATTATTAAAATCAAGCTCGAGCAATATCTTTTTTAGCAGGATTTCAACTTGTTTTTGTTCTTCTAGACAATCATCAGGATGACAGTATCTACTTATAATATCAAAGTTTTCTATTGCTTTTTTCAGTTGTGGTCCTCGCATGAACATAACACGAACAAAAGTTTTTTGTTCTTCTGAGAATGGAGAATTTATCATTGGAATTGTATTTTTCGTTTTCAGCATTTATCATACGTGTTGATAGTGTTTCGTCACCATCTTTTTAAAGTTAAATATTATCACAAAATTCTCTCGCAACAGTTATAATTGGTGGTTCTGACAATATTTTATAGCATTAGATTAAATTTCATCATCGAGTGTATATATTTGAAATGGTGTCAGTCCTGGAAACGGATGCTCAGCAGCGAAAACATAATGTAGAAAATACAAGTACTTGTTAACAGCTTTTTCTGTTGCGATTGTAAAACATTGTGTTGTTGTAATATACGTGTATTTGTGTTATATAATGTTGTCCAGTTGATATCATCGTTTGATCCTTCAAACCGCCAAATATGAATTCGACCAACACTAGAGTTTAATCGACCAGCAAATGAAACTGCCAAACAGCAACTGCAGTAGGACATTTAATTTTGATCCAAAAGTTTTCAACTTCTCCGTTTGTCGTCCACTCGTGTCTATCAGAGAAAGCGAAATAAGGATAGTTTTCAGGATAATGTGTTGATGCGCTTACCTCAAACCCAACTCGGTTGTCTGTTGCCTTTAAAAAGTGTTGGAATATACCCAACATTGTTTTTGGTTCGTTTTACACCACTAGACAGACTATCAACATGCGCTTTACTTGTCAGATCATTAGGGTTAACTGGAACATATGTCGTAGTTATTATTTCTCATGTTTATGTTACCTGAAATTGGTCCACCGGATCTCTTAAAATATGGGGTAAGCTCTTCTTTTAACTGAGCATAACTAATAGCATCAGTTTCATTAGCTGGTGACGAGGTTGTCGGTAATCCAGTTATTTTTGAGTTATTGCTCATCAGGTTACCTGTCATTGTGTCACCGGCCTTATTGAATTTGCTGTCGTCAACTGATTTTAGTTGCGCATAACTTACAGCTTGCGTATTATCTACATTTGCTGGCGGATACACAGTTTCTAACCCAATAATTTTTTTACTCGACATGTTGATAATACCTGTAACCATTCCACCAGTTTTGTCAAGCTTGTTGCCGTCCACATACTTCAACTGCAAACAACTTACCGCTTTAGTTTCATTTAAGTTTGCTGGTGGATACCCGGTCTCCAAATTTATTATTTTTTTTTCCTGACATATCTAAGTTACTGCTTAAAGTTCCTCCTGTTAATGATAGTTTATTATTGTCAACGGATTTAAGTTGTGCATAACTAACAGCTTGTGTATTAACAACATTTATTGGTGGATACGCCGTTTCTAAATCAAGTACTCGTTGATTTGACATAGACAGGTTTCCCGTCATCGTATCGCCATTTTTTTTTCAGGTAAGCAGATAAATCAATATTGCCGTATGTTATTGTTGTACTTACAGCCGACGAATCTCCTAATAATGTTCCAAATTTTGTATAATAGCTCATTTTTGTTTATTGTCTGACAATTTTTATAATATATCGATATATAATTTTGATACAGAGCGGTTGGTGAAACATAAACATAGCAATGAACATCCAGATTGTCATTATCTTATTGTTGGAAGAACTGGATCTGGAAAAACAAATTTGCTATGAATTTGCTGCTGGGCGATAATTTTAACTACGATCGAGTTTATATTTACACAATTAACCCACAACAAGATAAGTACGAGTTACTTAATGAATACAATAACAAACTTCGTGATGATCTTGAGGCTGGTGAAGATTATTTTTTATAATCAAACAACCAGACGAACTTGTTCCAGTTGATCAACTTGATTCAGATGAACATAATATAGTTGTTTTTGATGATATTCCGCTAAACAATGAAGAAATGAATAAAATAAGATCATATTTTTCACTGTCACGTAATAAGAAATGTAATTCTATTTATCTCGCTCAAGATTTTTATAATGTTGACAAATTTATTAGACGAAATACTGGTTGTAATATATTATTTCCAGGACTGGACAGCGTTGACGTTAGCAATATTGCAAACGAGCAATGTGGCGACGTAACAAAAGATAAATTTATGAATTATATCATAAGGCAACTAAAGACAAATATAACTTTTTCTTATTTGATAAACTCGCACGTGATCCAGCTAAGATGTTCCGTTGTTATATTGACAAATTTCTCTAGACAAATTGTATAGAGCGTGTAAAAATTAACAATGGACAAGCATAAAAAAGAATCGAATTAGTAAAGAAATTTATTACAACTCGAGCTGCTTTTAAGAAAAAAGCGGAAGAAGCTCGCCGAGGACAAGTTCAAACGGAAGAAACAGCTGCTAGTTTCCTTAAACCTATTACTGAAATGCTAATTGGCAAACAACCTGAGGTATCCACAATATCTCCAGAAGAACTAAAAAAATATACAAGAAAAGGCTTATTTGGTTTACTTAGAGAAAAATCAAAAGAGGAAACTAGCAAAATTGTAGAGGAACTTGTAATGCATATTTCTGGTCCCGTTGAACGATAGGGTGACTTTGACAGATTAATGAACAATCCTCTTATGCTTCAACATGCGATAGCGAGATTGACGGTTAATTCAGCTGAATTAAAAAAGTTGATAAAAGATGTGTCAGAGCAAACTAAGGAATTAGCTGAGGGACAAAAGAGAATAACTGAAGCTACTATAGAATTAATGCCTGTTGAAAATAAGGCAATATTTTATAGAAAATTAACACGAAATAATATAGTAGATCAGGAATATGATGAATTTATTGTTAAACATGATATCAAAGACATTAGCGATATTCGGAAATGGTCAGAAGAAAAATATAATGATTTGGAAAAAGAATTACAAAAAATTATTAAAGCTGGGTTAACTGCTGACGAGGAGATAAACAATTTGAAAAATATGAAAAATATTTTACAAGCAGATGATTTTATAAGAGAGGGAATTATTGCTCTAGTAATGTTTAAAACAGCAGTACAATATCGAAATAAACCAGGAGGTTATAATGAAAGTTGGTCTTTCAAAAGACTGTTTGGTAAGTATGAAAGTGAACGAGATTAAAGATTACCAGAGGAAATAGGAAAAACCGGATCTGGCGTTAAAGTTTTTGCATCAAACGTAGAAATAGTTGACAGACTATTGCTATTGATATCATCTAAAGAAGCAGTTAATGAAGGCACTGAAATCGACAACAAAATTATTGATATACTAGATCATCTTAGATCGAGCGGATTACTAACATCGTCCGAGTATGAAATTTTACATAACGATCTTATACAATGTCAACAAAATTACTACCCGATTCATCACAAACAGCAAGTGACAGGGCAAAATTTTCTATCTATTATAATCAGATTAATTTCCGCTACAATATGGCACTCGATGGCAAATGTAACAAAAGGCGTTAACGATGACTTTACATTTAATTCTGGAGCATGGGAATCAGTTAAAATACCACAGGGAGCGTACGATTTGACTGATATTAATAAAACGATAAAAGAACTGATCGGCACTTTTGATGTTGCGGGTAATTTTGAGCTGGTTCCAAACTATAATACGCTACGAGTTAGAATTACATTAAAAAATAATTTGTTAATCGATTTTTCACCAGCAACTAGTATTGCGTCGTTGACAGGATTTGCTCGTAAACAATACGGATCAACCACAAAACAAACTATAACATATGACGGTGACCTGCCAGTAAATATAACTGACGTAAACACAATATTGATTAATTGTTCTATCGCATCAGGTCTTACTGAGCTAGAGGTAGCCAGGGTCAAACGATCTATAGATTTTCACCAGATGTCCCTCCAGGGTCACTGATGCAAATTACTCCTCGACAAATAATATATTATCCAATTACTCCTGAAAATCAAATAACGAGTATAACAATGCAACTAACAGATCAATCGGGTAGACAAATAGACCTTAACAATGAAATTGTCACATTTTACTTACACCTACGTGCTGTACAAATTTTGTGAATCTAATTTAATAACAAAGATGAGACAAAAAAGTTTGTAGAAGAAAAATTGTAGGTGGATTTTTTGGAAATATATTGACAAAACTAGCTGAAAATATACCAGGAATTGCGCGTAAAGTAGCACCAATTGCTCTTGATACAGGTAAAGCTTTTGCATTTGCCGCTGGAACCGCGGTGGGTCAAAAGGTTGCTGATAAAATGAAAGGCAACCCGCAAAGCGGGCCAACCAAAGGTGTTGTTCCGTAAAACATAGAAATTAAACGAGCAATATCATATATTACACCAACAGCGGAAACAGAACGAGCTATGATAGCTACCACAAAAGACTGTTATCATCAAGCGGCGAAAATGTGATTCGTAAACTTGTAGCGAAAACAAGAATAACGCCTGCTGCATTTTAGTCGTTGCAATTTTGTATGATAAAATAAAAATAATGTCAGTCAAAAATTATCTCGATCTTGCCGAAGAACATGATACAGACAACACAGTGACAGAATTCGAGTACGTTGAGTACCTTGACGAGAACTCAAACGAACCAAATAAAGCTGGTGTTAGAACTTTTAATACGAGAGACGAGGACTTGTTTCTATTGCCGCACAAGGCATTATTGGAAGTTTGTGGTCAAATTATGACGGGTGCTGATCCGTCTGCCGCAATTGCAGCTGGCACAGAAATTGCACTTGTCAATAACGGCTGGAGTTTGTTTAAAAGCGCATGGTATCAACTGGCCAGTCAAACTGTGGAAGATATTTCAATGCACTTACCTATAGTGAGTAAGGTACTCAATATCGTCTCGTTCTGTGACGATTACTCGAGATCTGTGGCCACAAATATGATGTGGTTTAAGGATATTGCATTTGGGACAGCTGTTTCAAGCGAATTCCGAACTGGTGCTGGTACTCCTGCTCCAGATAACAATAATCTAATTGGCAATCCAGCTGCTGATGATGCAGCCACAATGGGTGATTCGGTACGATTGGCTGTTACAAATATACGACGACAGTAATATAACGAAGGATAAGCCAAACGAAAAGCATTTGCCGCAGAATCTCGCCAAATAACAATGATACTTCCGTTAAGTACAATCTTTGGATTTTGCCGTGATTACAACAAAATTTTTAGCGGACTAAAGCATACGCTTACTTTAGATCGAGCTGATCGAAACGATTGTATAATGCACGCCGATGGAGTTGCTGAAGGTCAGTTTTTAATTGCAAGATTAACTCTGTGGATGCCACGAGTTGTTCCATTGGTGGGTAAAACAATGGAACTCGAATCACTATTGACCGCTTACACGAAAAAGATATATTTTCAGCCAAACAGAATTTATCAAATAACAATTCCTAACACAACTGATTACACATGGTGTGTTACAACTACGTCAAGCGAACAATTACCTCGACATTTGTTTGTTGTATTTCAACGACAGACGCGTCGTAATTACCAAGAAATGAACAACTCTGTATTTGATAATCCAGATGTAAGTCGAATTTTTGTTAGGATAAATTCTAGACAATATCCCGAACATGCAATCGAATGTAATTTTGCTGTAGATTCCACCAGAAACATATCTCGGCCGTATATATATCTTATGGAAGCAATGCAAAAATATCAGGACGCTGACAATGGGTCTCAGATATCAGTAGAAGAATTCCGATCACTATATCCTATCTTTTATTTTGACGTTTCAAAAGATTCCGAACAAGCTATCAGATCGACTGCTGATATTGAAGTCACTTGGATGCTTGGCGTGATGCCAGCTGAAAATTGCAACGTATACGCGCTAGTTGTCAGTGATCAATTTTTTACAGTCGACTCGACCAAGGGAAAAATGATTGTACAAGTATAATTTGTGTGACAAACAAGTATAAACAACGAAAACGAAATACACAGCAAGAGAAATATACCTAACACCAGGTCAAATTAAACAGTTATCAGCAGCGACTGCCAAAGGTAATCCTGTTTCTTTAATGATATCCCCAGAGACTTCAGTCTCCACGACGGCAGTTAAAGTAATGTTAACTCAACAGCAAATCAATAAACTCGATCTGGGAAAACCGTTTGTGCTTAAATTATCTACTTCCCAAATAATAGCTATGGCGGTCAACAGTGGATTTATCGGACCAGCATTTTCTGTAATAGCTAGTGCAATTCCAAAACTTTTGTCGGTACTAGGAACACTGGGGCTAGCAGCCGCGTCTGGGACAGTATCAAGGGCAACTAAAATAGCAGTATCTGGCGATGGTATCAAACAAATCTATCGTCAGTGACTTCGCCACCGCGCCTCACATCGTCGACTTCGTCACCACAACGTTGTTGTTAGTGACAGTTTTATCTAACAATAAAAAGTAAAATGCCAGCTAAAAAAATCGTCAACAACCAAAACTAAAAGGAAACAGAACGTCCTCGAGCACGGACGGCAAAATCGTCGAGCGCAATTAAACAAGGAGGAATTATTCCTTTCGCTCCACTTTTAGCAGGGTTGGCAGGCAGTCTAATTCCGAATCTGTTAGAGATAGGATGTGGAATGACTCTACCAGAGACCAGATGCCATGGAGTAATTTTGATATACTCGAAAAATTGGATGACGTTGTCGGATTTCGTGGAGTATATTCTAAAGATGAATTAGGTAATGTGCCAGCAGGTGGTTCGTTTGTAATAAATATACAAGACTTCGACGATGGGTCCGGCACTCACTGGATTGCTGTTTACGATAACAATTATTTTTACTTGTTCGGACTTCCTCCGAGCGATCTTATAAAAAAATATGTGCTTAAAAATATAAAAATATAAATTACTGTTCTGATCAACTACAGCTAACTGGGACAACCGCTTATGGATACTATTGTATAATGTTCATAAAACAAATGTCCCAACCTAAATTGATTTTTTAAAATTTATTTTACAGTTTGACAAGCAACCTTCTCACGCCAATGACGAGATTGCAATGAATTTTGTATAAACTCGTTGATATAATGTCAACATATTGTCTCAAATGCAAAACTAAAACAGACAATTAAGATGAATCAACAGAAAAAAAAAAAATAATAGAATAATGCTGAAAAGTATTTGTGCAATCTGTGGAAAAAGAAAAAGCATGTTTTTTTTAAAGAAATCTCCAACGACAGGAGCTGGATGCTCTGACAAGGTTATTTAGTAGACGATTAATAAATAATGATATGCGAGTGCGATTGTGGTAGAGATCTCTGTATGGAGCAAAATAAAATTGTTACATATTGTCAGAAATGCAACAACAGAGAAATAATTGGAACAGGTATAGACATACATAAATTAATTGGCGAATTGCCGAAACCAAAAGAAGGCTGGTCATTACCAGGCCATAAATATTCTGGACCATACAATCCACTAGATAAACAACTTGACGAGAACGATAATCCGCTTCCAAGACAAGAGCCTTACAATCAAGTTGACACAATAGCAATGCGTCATGATATCTGCTATCGTGATAACGAACAAGATCAGCACGGCTGTGATAAAGTAATGCTAGACGAACTTCGTGATATAAAACCTGGGAATTTGCTAGAGCGTGTTGACAGAAAGCTGGTGCAGGGATTTATTGGAGGAAAATATAAATTATGACTAGGAGAAAAAGAGTTGCCAGAGATTCCATTACTGGCATCAGAGCTACACAAACCTAAAAAAAGTTTACGCGACGTAAAGTTGTCGCAAATGCCATTGACGATATCTGGGCAATAGATTTGGTTGATGTGCCAAATCTAGCTGAATTTAACAATAATGAAAGATATCTTTTTAATGTTATAGATGTTTTTAGCAAATATGCTTTTAGTGTACCGGTTTCAAATAAGTCAGGAACATCGATAACTGATGCGCTAAAACAAATAATAACAAACACAGAAAGAAAACCAAACAGAATCTGGACCTATCATGGAGCAGAATTTTTTAATAAAAGGTTCGAGCAGTTTTTTCTTTAAAATAACATCAAAAAATATGTTACAGGAAATGAAGGTAAAAGCGTTATCGTCGAGCGATTTAATTGCACACTAAACGAGAAACTTCACAAATATTTGACAGTTAAAAATACAAATTAATATATTTACAATCTACAACAAATCGTTGACGAATATAATAACACAAAGCACAGATCAATAAAAATGTCGCCAGAGGACGCAAATAAAAATCAAATATTAACAAACGAAAATATGTACCGCATACATAAATTTAATGTTGGTGATAAAGTTAGAATTTCTCTGACCAAAAAACATTTGAAAAAGGATTTACTCCAAACTGGAGCGAAGAAGTATTTATTGTTGATAAAGTACTTTTGACAATACCAGTGACTTATGCACTAAAAGATTTATTAATTTATTAGGTGAGCCTATAACTGGTAGTTGTTACGAACAAGAACTTCAAAAAACCGAACAAGATATGTTTGTTATTGAAAAAGGTATTAGGAAAAAAGGCAATAAAAGTTTAGTTAAATGGCGGGGGTATAGCGATAAATTTAATAGCTGGGTACCAACTAATTCTATAAAATAATGTTATTTTAAATTTGTTCGTACTTCATAAGTACAGATTTGCATCTGACCGGACGACACAAAGAAATTAAATTCAATTTTCTTGAATTATCAACTGGAATTAAATTAAATATTTTAACAAAAATAAAATCATATTTTATATTTCTCTGTTGGCCAGCTATTTTTACGTTAAGAAAAGGTTTTATAAGTTGTCAAAATAGTTGTTGCTCTGTAATAGCAAAATTAAATATTATTATTTTTTTAGCTATATGATATTTAACATTATATCGTCCAGTTGTTGGTCTGTTGTAATTTTTTTTATCAACAACGTCAACAACTTCATCTTCATCTTCGTTGTTGTACAAAATATCATCTTCACTATAACCAACAGATTTGTCCACATCGCCAGAGATGAAATTTACTGCTATAAAATTGTCGTTAGTGATCTTATCACTTGCGATTTTATTGTTAGTGATTGTATCGTTGACGACTGTATCATTAGAGATGGAATCTCCTGCATATATATCAGCAAGTCTCTTCATTAAATCCATATTATAATAAATTGTTATCTAATTTATAATGATAATATGGCGACAGAAACGAAATCTGCTGACGTAAAATATCATCAGAAAGTTGATATATTAAATTACAAAGAATTAGCCGAAGCAGTTCGAAAATGTTTGTCGGGATATATTGCTTATTCTGTTAATGTTATTGTAATGCAGGGCGAATCTAATAAAATTCTACTAACAGCAACAGCAAAAAATAAACTTGACAATAGTGCGTTTATAACACTAAAATGTGATCGCGACGATATTTTAATGTTTGCACATAATTGCTATCCAAAAATGAATTAAGAAACATCATTAATCATCGAATTTGAAAATAAATCTGTCAAAGGTTGACGTTGACGTTGCTGTTTTCTTTATACCATCAGCTACATCTGTTACTGATTGCGGATGAATTTTATGATATTTCCCAGCAGAATAAATTGACTTAAATTTTATTTCTTCGTTAGTCTCCAGATGTACTGAAATAACGGGTCTAGCAAATCGAGTACCACCAGTATCCCCACGTCGACTATTTTCTTTTCATGTAACTAAATCTAAATTTTCTAGACGATTGTCTGTCTTAATTTTATTTATGTGATCAATAACCAAATTATTCGAAATCACACAATTAAAAATTTCATAAATAAAGCGATGAGATTGATAATGAACTTGATCAGTTTTAGTTCCACGTACCATCACACCAAGATAGCCATCTTTTCTTAAATTTATTAATACTTTTTTAGTTTTCCTTTGTCGAATAATTCCGCGATCACTAGCCTCATATGAATGAAACACAGGATGAGGTTGAAATTCGTTTTGCAACGATAAATTTTCAATATTATCATCATTAATCGAATTGTTTGCTCTATATACTCTTTGTCCTTCTGGAGTACCTCCACAGAACAAAGTATAAATAAAATCTTTTCTAAATATTTCAACTCTTTCTGTATTATCTCCTTTTATTAAGATTTTAATTCCAGCTGGAGTTGCTTTTCCGAAAATTTTTTGCTATTTTACGTGAATAACCGAACCTAACATGTTTCCAGTATATAAGTTGTACTTTGGATGTACATGATATTCTTCCTGCTCATTTGCTGTCAGTCTTATATATATCAAATTTTCTGACATTATATTATATAGCATTTTTATATCTCTAATTGAAAAATACATAAAAAAAATCCATTAAATATAAAAATACTATATATAATATAATGTTAAAATTGCGTGATATTGCCAGAAAGGGTCTCATAAAAGCAGAAAAAATTGCTACGTCATTTTCTACTATGATAAAAGTTACAAATTTGATAATCAAAATGTTTTTGCAAATTTTAACTCAACAAATTTATTTCATCTTTTGCAACCAGTTATATCAAAAGAACTTGCAACTCACAAAAGTATCAAACTAATAGTACAGTATCATGTGATTTTATCAAAGTTACAAGCGATTGAAAAAGATATAATTGATTTAATTTTTGAGAATATAAATTTCGACAGCGAAATTTCCGAGACATATTTAACAGCTAAATCACGAAAAATATTAGTTGGAACAAATATTGCTACAGTTGCCGATGAAATACACCAAGAAATAAATAAAACATTGGAGGAATTTACTGCATCAGGATCAGGTTGGTAATTTGAAATGATAAAATAAGTTTTATTTCACACAACGAAATATAACGCACTTTGTGGTAGTTCTTACTTTGATCTCCCTAAAAAAATTAAAAAAAACAATGTTGTATAAATGTCAAAAACAATGATAACGAATGTATTCGTTTGGCAATTTTATCTGCTAGACATCCTCAGAGTGACCACAGCGATCGGTTTGAAAAATATCCGCTGTACAAAGACGAGCTAAATTTTAGTGGAATAATTTATCCTGTAGCAGAAAATCAAATACCAAAGTTTGAAAAACAAAATAATATTTCTGTTAACGTGTTCGGACTAGATGATAAAGAAAATGTTTACCCGATATATCTCTCAGAAATGCTGGTCAATCAACTATAAATTTATTATTTTATAAAGGGCATTATTATTGGATAAAAAACTTTAACGGCTTAGTTGGCAGACGGTATAATAAAAATAAAAATAAGAAATATTTCTGTTACAGATGTCTACAAGGTTTTTCTAAAGATGAAAAACTGCAAGAGTATCTCAAATACTGTGTCAATGTTCAAAGAATAACCATGCCAGGAGAAAAAGAACAAGTGTTAAAATTTAAAAATCATAATCATAAGCTAAGTATCCCGTTTGTGATTTATGCTGATTTTGAGTGTTTACATATTCCTGTGGTTGGTGCAGAAAATAATCCAAATAAATCAAGTACAAGAAAAATACAACAACATGTTCCTTGTGGAGCAGCTTATAAAGTAGTTTGTTGTGTTAATGACAATTTTTGAAGTTCAGTAAAGTTATACAGATGTAAAAACTATGAATATGAAAGTCAGGCCGTGTGGTTACTGAAAAATTTAATAAATGAAGTTAATAAAATTTCTAACAAATTATTCAAAACAGCTCCAATAAAAATAAAGTCCAAACAACAACTTGATTTTGATAATTCAGTTACTTGTCATATCTGTGAAAAACCTCAGTCTGAACAAAAAGTGCCCGATCACTGTCATCTGACCGGTCAATATCGCGGAGCAGCTCATAACGATTGCAATTTAAAATTTCATGCGCCAGATTTTATTCCTGTCGTCTTACATAACTTTCGTGGCCATGACAGTCATATCATTGCAGAGGCTTTTGGCAATGAAGAAATTAAATCTAAACTAAAATTAAATAATAAAATAAAATGTATCCCAAACAATTTTGAAAAGTATATGTCAGTCACATTTGGAAAATTACGTTTCATTGACAGTCTGAAATTTATGGCAGCATCATTAGATGAGCTTGTAAAGGGTTTCAGCAATTTCAGTAATCTGAAAAGTTGCTTTGGTGAACATTACGTTGATCTGACAAAAAAGGTGTATTTCCGTATGAACATCTCGACGATTGGAGCATGTTTGATGAAACTTCTCTGCCAGACAAAGACAAATTTTACTCACAACTAAAAATGAAAACATCACAGAGGACTAGTACAAATATGCACAAGAAATTTGGAATAAATTTAGTTGCAAAACATTTGGTGATTATCATGATTTATATTTGAAAACAGATGTATTATTACTAGCAGATGTTTTTGAAAGTTTTCGTGGAGTTAGTCATGAACAGTATGGATTAGATCCCTGCTGGTAGTATTCCGTCCCGGGATTGTCTTGGGACGCTCTGCTAAAAACAAGTAAGATAGAATTGGATCTCCTGACAGATGTTGATATGTTTAATTTTATTGAAAAAGATATAAGAGGCCGGAATTAGTGTTATTACAAAAATATATGCTGTAGCTAATAATAAATATCTGAAAAATTATGATAAACATCTTCCATCAAGTTATATTATTTATCTAGACTGCGTCAATTTGTATGGATATGCAATGTCAGAGCCGATGCCGTGCAGTGGATTTCATTGGATAACTCCAGATCAATTTCTTAAAGAAACTGAAAAAGATTTACCAAAAGATGTTTCATATTTTGTTGAAGTTCATCTGGATTATCCTAGTTCGTTACATGATCTACATAACGACTATCCATTTTCTGCAGAGTCGATGATAATAGATTATAGTTTATTATCACCTGAACAAAGAGCAATGACAACTGTAAAAAATTCGATTGTTAATAAGCTAGTTCCAAATTTGCTAAATAAAAGAAATTACGTGATACATTACAAAAATTTAAAACAAGCAGTAGATGCTGGACTAATTCTGAGAAAAGTCCATGGCGTGCTAAAATTTAATCAACTGTGGCGGATGTCAAATTATATTGATTTAAATACGAAACGTCGTGCTGTGGCTAAAATTGAATTTGAGAAAAACGTTTTCAAGTTAATGAACAACTCGGTGTTCGGTAAGAGAATGGAGAATATTCGAAGGAGGGTAAACATTGAGATTTTAAACGATATAAATCGCAGAAATAAATTAATTAATGATGATGGTTTTGTTAGTATGAAAATATTTAATTAAAATCTTGTTGCTATACAACGACGAAAGACAAATTTAAAGTTAAATAAACCGATTTATGTTGGTGCAGCTGTACTTCATATATCAAAGTGGTTGATGTACGATTTTCACTACAATTTTACCAAAAAGCAGTGGCCAGATTCGGAGTTGTTACTTATTGATACAGATTCGCTAGTTTATAATATAATATGTAAAGGCGTATATCAGGATATCTATAAATACCGTGACCTATTTGATTTATCGGATCATCCAGAAAGTAGTGGATTTCATGATGATGCAAATAAAAAAGTTCTTGGCAAAATGAAAGATGAATTTATATTTGTGCAAGTTAAGAAATTTGTCGGACTAAGAAGTAAAATGTACGCCATAATATTAGATGACAATAAACTAACAAAAAGCAAAAGGTATTCCTCGTGGATATGTGAAAAAATGTATGAAATTTGATGATTTTAAAGCAGCATTAAATAGCTCCACTAATTTTATTTAAACAAATGTTATCAGAACAAAATCATCACAATCTTGAAAAAGATACTATTATTAAACGCGAATTAAGCAATTTTGACGATAAGAGACACTGTAAGGATAAAATTAATACACTAGCTATTGGGCATTATGCAAGTACCAGCAATGACATATTTAATATCATCTTTAATTAATTTTGTCTAAACTTTAAAATAATGTTCGAAAATTTAACATTAGTCGATGGAGTTAATAACAAAATCAAAAAGATAATGGTTAATAACCAGCAATTATCATTTGCATTTAATGATGAAATTTCAGGTATTTGTTTTAGTAAATTTGATAGAATTAAACTCTCGCTTATCAAATCAGATGACAGTAAATATTTTGATTATCTTGAAAATTTGCGAGACGAGCTTATATTGAAATACAATAACCTTTTCAATCCGATCAGCCAGCAACAATACACAAAACTTAATATCGACTTAGACCGGTCAAAAAGTTTTGTAAAAGGTAGTAAGTATCTTCTCAGTAAGATTGCAATGAAAGAGTTATTTGAATGTCATCGAAAAGTAAGCGGAAGAATTAAATTTTATTTGTACAAGCATGACAATAAATTATTTTTAATAGCAAATGTTGAAAAATTATTTATTGGCAATGAAATATAACTCTGTCTACCTTGTTTGTGTTTTTAAAGGGAGATAATAGTGTCTTCCAGTTAGTGTAAAACGTCCGTGGTTATCGAACAGAGTATATAGTGATAAGGTATATACAAACCCATTTGATGTATGTCATCTTCATCAAATCGTTCAGTAATTGATAAAAATCAGCTGGTATGAAACACCACTGTCTGTCGGTGATGTATAAAGCGCCGTATCAACGATTTCGTTTTATGTACAATCTGACTTGTAATGTATAAGCCGCCGTATCAGTCATTTCGTTTTATGTACAAACGGTAATATTTTTTAACCAAAGCAGATGTAAAAAATCATAGATTTCTCGATACATTTTATAATAACATTTTTTAAAATCAAAAATATAATGCTAATCTCATAGGAATTTCCTGTTAGGTAACTATATAATAATTTCTCAAACGTATATTTATAACCGAATGTTATGGCTCAGTGCTAGAATGTTGGAGTCTCGTACTGGGGTCTGTGGTTCGGTTCCCGTGACAGACATAATCGACGGGGATATATTATGCCATTTTCTTAAGATAATTGGGGGTCCGGAGAAATCCTCGAAATTCAATAGAAAAATACACTCTCCTACCATGTCACCACGTGGTGGGTGTACTTTTGCACTCCCCGGGGTTGATTATTGTGGAACAGTGTACAAAATCTGTTGGACGTAGATAAGGCCCCCGTTTGTGTATCTGCTGTCCTTAATTAAGTTTATATGTGACTGTACCGTCCCTAATTAAGTTCATAATTAAGATTTTATGTACTCACTCAACTTGCTAGAATGTCGTTTGGCAATCTAGGAGTTCACAAGGGGGTTGTGCTGTCCTTAATTAAGTTTATAATCAAGATTATGTGTTGTGCAGTCCTTATATATAATGCTGTAAATATGCTATAATTATGCGTTTTTGCCGTCTACAAAAACAGTCCTCTATGAGGACTATTATTTTATTTTCATTGTTTTAAACAAATATTTATAGTAGTAGATGTTTAGAAATATCATTATCAAATAAAGCATCAACCATGTTGTCAATAAATGTCACTGGATCATCTGCCCAACCTCTTATTCTCTCATCATTTTCAGTTGCGAATAACCATACTGATCCATGCTTGCTCGATAAATGATAACCAACCTTTTTAATACAATCGCTTATTATTTTAGGTGTTATTCCAGTATATTTTGAAGCTAATTTTATTGATTTAAATCTTCTAGAAAATCTATCTTTTAGGTTAAATCCGACATTTTTAATCGGATTATAATATTCCATACTATATTATATTTTATTGTTTAAATAGAAATAAATCTAGAGGTCCGGGAACCTCTTTCCACCTCTCCAAATTTGGGAGGGGGTGGGGGTCTCTGGTCTAGGATTCTCTTTTGGCTTCAAAACATCATATCCTTATACTACTACTACTACCGGGTCTACGTCGTTTAAATTATAATTCGTTCCAGTTAGAAACTGTATTATTTATATCAATTATTTATCGCGGTGCTCATCATTGTGTTAAACATCCAATATCAGATTTTTTGCGCACGAGTTAGGTATAGTGTTTTTTTTCTATCTTCAAATCAGCTATAAACAAACGTCATATTATCGGTACCATTCTTAGTGTCTTTATTAGAATCTGACCACAACTCGGTTCATCTTGTTACAATGACAATTACATCCAGTTCACTACCGGAAGGTATATAAACGTAAGAATATTTTGGAACCCTGATTATCCGGACCAGTATGAAATTCATGTTATCTAAGGAAAACAAGTCTGGTCCTGAAGAGAGGGATTATGCAAGATAGATAAAGGTTGAGAACTGGAGAGGAATGGTTACGACCACTGAGTGAGCAACCAATAAAGAGATGATGAGTGGATTAACGACTCCATAAATGACAGGGAGAGTGTGGCAGACATGAAGCGACAAGCCAAAGACTACATGGAAGCCATATAAAGGAAAGGGCTACCTGGAAAGCACAAGGTCTGGTATGACCAGCATGGTATTCTACCAAGAATACTTTGGCCACTTCTAGTATATACTAAGTTCGATTGATATCCGAAGAGAGTGTTCAATACATATCTAAGACGATGGCTATAGGTACCAATGAGCTTCAGCAGTATCGGCTTGTACATTAGCAGTAGAAAACTTCAGTTAAATCTATCATCCGTGAGAGAGGAGTTCAAGGTGAGTAAGGTCAGGCAGGTGATAATATTGACAGTCAGTGGAAATGAGAGGGTGTGAGAAGGTGTAGTAGGGGCAAGGGTGCGTGGGAAGTGGGATGCAGCAACGGCAGCTGAAGAGGCAGAATCTAGAGTGCTACACAGCGATATGGTAGGCTCAGTAGCAACTGAAAGGTTTAGGACTGGGAAGTCTGAAAAGACATACATACACGGCAAACAGCAAGCATCCAGGAGAAGTGTTCCATACTCCAGAAAGATGACATCTTGCAGAAGAAAAAGACAGGCAAATCAACTCTGTCAGCATGAGGAAGCAGGGAGATTGGCTAAGATATGAATGTGTAAGGTGCATAAAACTGTCCTAGGTTGACATTTGGGAGCTGATGCCCCAAACAGTCAGCTTCCTTAAGGTTGCATGATGCTTGCATGCCATTTGTATTGAATTTAGTGCTAGAAAAGACTGATTTACAAGTTGGAAAAGTCTTCAAGAGAGTTGGTACATAAAATGAATATTTGTAAGAAATTTAGAATCTGAAAGGGTTTCTTAATATCATCCATCGAATTATATTTGACTGCATGATAGTTCTTGCAAGTCGCTTTATTATGCTTGCATGATTCTGTTGGAATTCAATCCTAGGAAGAGTGATGTAAATGTAGCAAAGGTTTTGGGTGGAGTTGTTGCAAGAAATAAATATATGGAAGATACTACAAGTCTAAAGAGATTGTTACTATTGCCTAGTAGGGTTATATTTCACCCCTATAGCGGTTATTCCAGGTTGTTATATGATGATTACTTGCCATCTGTGAGACTTTAGTCGTAGAAATACTGATTTAAAGATAGGAGAGGACATGAAGAAGGTTGATGAATGAAATATTTGGAAAATACGTAACACTTAAATGGTTTGTTAATGTTGTCCCGTAGGGTTATATTTTACAAGTATGAGGGTTGTTGTAAATTGTAGTATGATGTCTAAATTTCCGTAGGGTTATAATTCACAAGTGTGAAGGTTGTTGTAAATTGTAGTATGATGTCTAAATTTCAGTAGGGTTATAATTCACAAGTATGAAGGTTGTTGTAAATTGTAGTATGATGTATACATTCAATTTTTGGGAATTTAGTCCTATAAAGACTGATTTAAATGAAGGAAATATTTCTTTATTGGTAGTGCTCGATTCTGTCCTGGTCTGTGTGCCCATCGACATTTCACAATTAATGGTTTTAGTACTCCAGTAATTCGTGGAAATTCTATGGATGGCAAGTATGCCGCTCTTATCTATTTCTTGTCCTGAAGCTTGACTAACTGAATGACTTTGTTCCTTTTTCACATTTTTTGTTTTTTTTTCTAGTGTTTGTTCGGTTGTATTTGATTTCTGCATTGCCTCTTTTCCCCGATGTGTTGTGGGTTTGAGTTCTTCTTTCAAATACACATTCTCTGACTTTGAATGTTCTAATTTTTCTTTCAGTTGTTCCTTTTTAAACGCTAAAGATTCGATCCTTTCTTGGAATTCCGTCGTCTTATCATGCATCTGTGGCACCAGTTCTCTTTTCAACTCTATATTCATATTGGCAAATAGGTCAGACACAATTTCTGACACCACCTCTCCTACTTCGCACTTGTAACCAATAAGTTCATGTCACCCTTTGTAAAAGTACCTTTCATGGCTGATGTAATATCCAGCAAATCTTTCTGAATTATGTAAACACCACTCAGTTCCTCAGGGACCATAATTAAACTCTGGGTCTTGTATTACACTGGATTGTGAGTTATTGCTTGACATGGTTTGGGAGTTTGAACTTTCTTTCCTTTGCCCCTGCAAGCTTGAATTGATGGTGGTTTGAACTGTTTTCCTGCTCGCTGTGCTAATGTTAGAGTTGCAAGTACTTTAGTTATATTCTCATCAAAAGCTAGTGGATTAGGCTGCTAATAACCTAAAATGTATGGATGCCTCTACATCAAACACATAAATACAATAATGGTCATCTCAAACAGTCAGCGTGAATTCTAACACATAACATAAATAATGTCTCAAACCTTTCCAAAGAATTTGAAAATAAGGTTTTCCCTCTTATTTGCACAGTCGACAGGAATTTTGAGTAAACATATCCTATGGAGATAAACATTCAAACACTAATATTTCCAACCTGAATCACTCCATTGTATTTGTAACTTAAAGATAAAAACACCAACACATGGTTCTGGCAGCCATATTGAATCCTCATAATATAAAATGGTTGTGGATCATCGTCAAGAGTTTTGGGCATCTCCATTGAAATAGTATGATCTGGAAGTGATGTGGAAGCAGGTAGCTGTGGTCTATAGCACCTAATTGTTCTTTTGCAGTTTTCGTTCACAATAAACATGGCTTTCACATGATTGGAATGAGGGCTTTCACATGATTGGAATGAGCTGATATATATATATATATATATATATATATATATATATATATATATATATATATATATATATATTTTGCAAAACTCTGGCTGGGTACATCATGACGTGACAAAGCTTTCTCTCATGCAGTTCCTTAAAGCAATGTTTTCCTCCAGACCCAATTGCCCTAGTGCTCAAAACAATGTTTGAGACACTGGGTGGGGCAAGTTGCTTTTGAAGAAAAATTACTTAACCTGAATTAAAGCAACCCTTACTCCCGGAAGCTGTTGTACGAGTTTCGTATGAAGATATGAAATATTGGGTTGTTCTTGGAAAGTCCGGTGTGTCTTCGGGTTTTTGAGGTGAAAACTTCAGGGTAACTGTCCCCAGTTAAATGATGTAAATGAAGTGTTTTTATTTGGGGTGAAACGACACATCGTGCGTGGTATGCAAAAAAAATTTCGTCTAGAACAAGTCTGGGTGTGGGAGTGGGGATGAATACCTACAAAATCAATTACATTGTACTTCATGCGAATGTTTATGTTAGCAAAGATCGAAAACTATTGACAATACCCAGTCCATTCTACAGAAAACAAAACAAGTACAAATTTACCCAGGGTGACAAACTCGTGTGTGGTTTGAAACCTGCCATCACTAATTCTGTGCTCATTTTAGTCATCATGTTGGCACTTTCAATTGCTGATGAAATATCTCAGCATCAAATGAGACATTCCAAATTTGTTTTCCATGTACGATTTAGGCAGAGATGCTGACAGGATTGTATCTAAAGGTTGGAGGCGGAGCTCCCTCTCTGTCACAAAATAAGGGAAGAACCAGGAAACGGCCATACTGCAACATTTACCTAACACTTCAATATTCACCTCTTTTTCTTCTTGCTCCACTCTGTTAGAGCTCTACTGAAATCAAAATCTTTATCAGATGTTGCCTCAAGTTGTAGAAGTATTAACCTGTTGATTGTTTCTTTTAATATTCACCGTACATGGATAGCCCTGTGTCGGGGAGCCATCACAAGGGAGTACCTTACAAGTCTTCTATTTTCTACATAGGCCTTGTCTTCTCTGTAAAGGCTTCAAACATTCAAACAGCTAGATTTTGATCTATTAAAACATGGAAAAGTTACCGGAAAAGGCGATAGCCGGAAGAAAGAAACAATAGAGAAAGAAGTGTGGAGCAGAAGAGATTAAGAAACAGGAGTATTGTAAGAATATAAGTGTATAATAGGTTTCAAATAATTCAAGACTGCATATGCATCATTGATTTTCATACTATATCTAAAACATTTCAAACAACAGACAGAAAATGACTACTATATAAGTAAATTAATAGATGCGAGTCATTTAGTTTCAACTCATTCAAATTTATTATTTATTTTGGCTAATTCCTTCTCACAAGTGAAGTATCTATTAAACAATTTTAAACGAAGGTAGGAATATATATATATATATTACATTGCCTACTTCTCACATACTGACAATTATTCCTGCAGTTGGAGAGGTATGCAGGTAATTAGTATTGTTTCTAATCCACAGGCTGAAATCATTCCAAAACTGCTTTACCGTTGCACAGTCCCCTAAAATCCAAATTAATGGTTCAGGTGAATGCATACAATAAGAACATTTATTATTAAATGCTATTCCAATTGTGTTTCTAGAAACTTTTATGTTGCAAGAACTCTATGCAGTAATTTATACTGAAACCAAATTAGATTATAATCTTTTGCAATTTTTTATGTTAATGCAAATAGCCTTGTCCAATCAAACTGGTCTGGTGGATTATGCTGCGTTTTCCATTTGATTAGTGTTTTAGTTTCTAATAGTTCTGTGTCTTTTACCAAGATACTTTAAATATTTTTGCAACTTTTCTTAGTTTCAAGGAGACGTGAAGTCTTTTCTGCTATCCAAGGATATCCAAAAATTCTGGTTGGGTTTCAATAGATAATCCATTCATATATGATTTCACGGAATTAAGGACTGCTGGATGTTATAGAAAGTTAGTTCTAGCATTATATATTTAATTCACATTTTGCCATGAAATCAACTGTCCATTACTCTGGACAATATCGTTTATAAATAGTATACCTTTCTCAAACCATTTCTTGCTAAACCAATTTTGACCCATCGACCTTAATATTTTCATTATACACTATGATTTTTGTACGAAAATCTGAATAAGTCTGGAATAAGTTTTAATGAGTATATGATCTAAGAAATAAAATCATCCTTCCAAAATATATTATCGACATCTGCTATGTTCCTTTCTATATAACTGATACCAAACTTGTTAAAATCCTTCAGAAAATTAAAACAGAGGGATATTAGTTCACTCCATTTTGTACTTTTGGTAAGTATTCTCGTGACCCAGGTTATTTTGAGAGAACATATGAAATTTTTAAAGTTAACCATTACAAGCCACCCCCACCCCCTTCATAACTTTTATTTATTACTTTTCTTCTTATCTTGTCAACTGAACCTTTCCGGAAGTACTTGTAGATGAAACTATTTAAATCAACCAACGCGAAGATTTGTTAAATTTATTAATGTGTTTTAATTTTGATAAAGAAGGTGATTTTATCACAATTATTTTCCCATTGGGGTAAGAATTCTCTTCGACTACTGAGTCAGTAGTGTTTGAATGTCATTTATTTAACGTCACTTAATTTACTAATTAAGCTTAATCATGTGATTTAAATCTGTAAAGAAGATAATGCCTAATATTGTGAAATTTTCTCCTAATTCGTGTGAAGATTATGTAATAGATATAATGCCAAATCAGATTATAGATAATATTAACATAGTCGCAATACCTCGAAAACTGTACTAATACTAGTGTACTTTTTTATTTACAAAAGGCTGATAGACACGTTTTGCAATAAGTTTTCGTTTTTACTTTGTTCAAAGAAATCTGAACAAACTTACGCATTAATTTGACGAGACCTTGTTCATCATCGCATGAACATTGCCAAGAAAAGAAATGACCCAGTCATGTGGTTGAATATAACTGTACACCACTATGAATTTTAGTTCAATTCTGACCTCGTTTATACTGTATGAAACTGGTCATTTAATTCATTGTTCTTTCCGATTGCGGTATTTTTTAAAATTGTTTTCATTCATCACAAAAGAAATTTGTTTCAAAAAAAAAAAAAAAAAAATTATATATATATATATAACCTTTGTAAACTTAAATGGTGTCTCCCTAATAAAGAATTGGCTTGATTAGATGTTCTGCAGAAATAAAGACAGTGACCAATATAATCCGTGTTATAAAATTTTAGCAAAAGAAGACGATGCCAATTTAAGTGAGAAAGGTGTTTCTTACATGAAGCTATCTGACTTGGTGTGTTGTAGTTCACACCTCAAATTATGGTCCCGTCATTTACAGCAGATGTTTGGTAATTGTTCCTAATTAATCTGATTACAACGTATTGTTGAAATGAATAATATCGTTGAACATTTTCATACAGTAAATGTTCAACAAATTTAAGGCATTCTGTGTAGTTGTATCCATGTGTCCTATTATATATATATATATATATATATATATATATATATATATATATATATATATATATATATATATATATATATATATATATATAATTGGTACATCAAATTGTGATCCGCCCATGGCGCAATAATACACATACACAGACATTCTTACAACTGTGTGCTGTCGATTCTAGGCCTAAGATCAATAATGAATTAACACTCACTAATCATTAGTGACGTATGAAAATAACGATAAAAAGTATTACTAATCGCCGTTTTCTATATGAATTTAATATGGTACACAATTTTATCGCAATCCTTTTTGCTTTCCGTTCCCGCCTCCGCTCTCATGCATAAAGAACAAAATAAGCAGAAATCTGGAGTGGGAGAGAAAAAGAATTTGGGCTGCATAAAAACCTTGAAATTGAACTTTTGCCAAGTAACCTGCAACAATATGGTTCGTAACGATATGTGTACACTTCACTCTGGATTTATCTACAGTATTTATATTTATTTGAATGGTTTATATCTAGTAACCTCAACTGTACTTTCAAATCATAACTGTGCCAGAACATTTTATCACAAATTTCACAGCTGAATGGTTTACCTCCTGTATGTATCCTCAAGTGTTTGCTCAATTCACTACTCCTAAATATTTTATCACATTTGAATGGTTTATCTCGAGTGTGTATATTCAAGTACATCTCCATATCACTCCTTTCCCTAAACATTTTATCACAAACTTCACATTTCAATGGTGCATCTTCAGTATGTGTCATCACATGCCTCATTAAATGATTATTACGCACGAAAAACCAACAAAATCACGAACTTCACATTTAAATGGTTTATCTCCAGTATGTATCCTCAAGTGCATCTTCAAAGTGCCTCTGTGCCTAAACGTTTTTATCCTTAAGGGTTGGTTCAATTCAATACTCCTGATAAACATTTTATAAAAAAAGTTCTCATTTGAATGACTTATCTCCTGTATGTACCATTTCATGACTCTTCAAAACTCCAATGCATTAATACATATAGTAGTAGGTAATTTGGAGGTTTCTGGCTCAAGAACCCTAGCCAGCCTCCAAACAAGTATAATTTCCCATCCCAGAGACCCCATCCCACCCCGGCCAACAATTTTGTCTCAAAATGATAACAAGGTTTCTGGCTCAAGGACCCTATTTCATACTAGGGACCAGGTGAAAGAACAGTTATTTTTACATTCCGAGGCTTCTAGCTCAAGGACCCCATTTTATACTAGGGACCAATGCTAGAAAAGTTATTTTTACATTCCGAGGGTTTCTGGCTAAAGGACCACCATCAGGTTGTCGGCAAATTCTGAAGTTTTTTGGTTGGATTATTTCTAAAGTTTAGATGAAATTTTATTTGTCAGATTATTTTTAAATTTCATACCTCATCACCGATTATCAGTGTTTCAACTGTTGATATTAGAAATATTTCATCATCGCGATAATAAATATTAAACCTTATTCTACCTCTCACATAACGACGACATTCGAATAAATCTTTCATTTGTAGTTTGTTAAGAGGATATTTTTTTTATCAATGAAATATACTTTCGATCGATCGAGATCAGTGGTAAGTTTAGTATATTTTTGTTGACTGATCGGATCATGAAAGTTATTAAATCTCTTTGACAACTCATGGCTTAGTTTTTCAAGATAATTGAAATACTGCTGTTACCAGAGCTGATGAGTAAAAGTTTAATCCTATCACGGCTATTGAAACATATTCCTGATATTTCATTGTTAATTTCAACTGTCAACTGTTTGTCGTCTGTCGTTAGATACTTGATTTTACTATTGTTGCTATTTGTCACTATCAAATTTTCAAACATTATTTCTAAAGTTTACACAAAATTTCATACCCTAGTCGGATAATATAATGTCAAGTATAGATCTGTCGTCGCGACGGTAACCAAGTGCAAACGTATCTACTCCGTTTTCACAATAACGTTTGTCACAGTGTTTCAATTTACGCACATTTGTGCGTCAGGAACGCACGCTGGAGAAAAATGACGCATACGTTTTTTTTTTGTTTTTTTTTTTGCCATGCGTTTTCTGACGCAAAGAACTTGCAAAATGCAATCAGGATTTATTTAATTTCCAATGCTCTGGATGAGGGATGGCATCATGTATACTTCGAGCATAGGCATAGTCTGGTTCCTTGTTTTGTTTGCTCCCTTCGTTGCACTCCGCTATACGGAGCATACGAAACAGAGAACCAAATTGCATAGGCAATATTATGACGGAGTAGCTTCCCCTAATCTCGCGAGCTCTCGAGTTCAGCAAGATGTCGTCCAGATGTTTAACCTCAATGCTTGTTGCACTAAAATGTGATCTCCAGATTAAAACGGCTTGCACTAAGAATCATTAGCGAAGAAAGTGAAAGAAGCTGAACACAAAAGGGTAACTGTGGATCTAACTTTAATGAAAAATGGAGAAAATAATTCCCTTGACTGGAATACGACACATCCATTCGGATTACTGGTGTGACTTCTGATCGCGTGATTGAGAAGACTGCAGAAGTGAATAATCCTTTCGTGACGGCGTTTAAGAATTTTAAAAAATCTGCCCTTGTTCGCCACAAGATATCTTTAGAACACATTATCACCCAAGACATTCTTTCACAACAAAGAAATAAGTATACTTGCAGAGACAAATCCATTATTTGGATTACAAAGTCGGGGTCGTTGCAGATTTTGTTGGTTTTTAACTTTGCTGCAACGAAACGTATTAAAGAGAAGATGAATCATTAGCCTCTTTGATTTCTGGATAAATGTATTTTAGGACGAGTACAATGAAACCGATGATAGTAGTACACATTTTTTGCCAGGCAGTAAATTAACTGTCATTTAGTTTAAAAGATTTATATTTGGATTTTTGTATAGGCTTATTTGTAATGTGTTGGTCTATAATATTGCTACAAAAAGATTATAAGGAGACTGTTAAAAGTACAACTTTAAACTGAAAGGAAAATGAACTAATAAAATAATCCTTTGAAAGGACAATGCATTTGTATGTTAAATTGCGTGTGTCGGTTTATTTGTAGTTTTAGAGAGAGAGCATGTTGTGCAAGTTGCAATATCCTATTTCAAGCTGAAAAAGTATGGGTCAGATGAAAATTTGTCAGTACATTTTTGACCCCCACATTTTTTATTTGACCCCCAGTTCTGACACCAAGGGGTTTTTTTTACCCTCAGTTTTACACTCCTGGGGGATACACTGCTGTCATCAAAGTTACTGAACCCACATTTGATAATAACATCTGTTTCAAGTTTATGATGATTTGTTCGAATAGCCATTGCTCTTATAAAACTAACACCGCCGTCAAGCGCGTACTTGTAATCATCAAATCCCATAAACTCTTTAACAAAATCATGAGGGAAACCTTTTGCTTTTTGTGTTTTTTTATTATTGCCTAACAACACGGCGTACACTTTACTGCGCAATCCAATAAAGTATCTGATGACGCTCGAGTTCATCTCATCCTTAAATTTACAAATATCCTTTTAATTTGTATCATCGTAAAATGTACTGTCGCGAGGGTAATCATAGAGATCAAACAAATGTCGGTTATCAAAGATATCCTGATAGAAGTCCTCGGTCTCTATTTCATAAACAAGCGAGTCAGTATCGATAAATAATAATCTACTTGACGGCCACTGATTCTTAACAAAAATTGTAATGAAAATCGTACATGAGCCATTTTGACAAATCTAACACGGAAGCCCCAACATAAATAGGCTTATTTAGTTTTAAATTTGTTTTTCGTCGCTGTATTGCAACAAGATTTTCATTAAAAATTTTCATGCTAACAAAATCATCGTTTGATACAAGTTTGTTTCGGCGGTCGATATCATTAACTATCTCTATGTTTACTCGCTTTCTAATATTTTCCATGGTCTTACCAAAGACAGAGTTGTTCATAAGCTTAAAGAAGTTTTGCTCGAAATCGGTTTTCGATACAGCTCTCCTTGACGTGTTTGAGCTAATATAACCTCTCATCCACGGTGACTGATTAAATTTTAACACACGATGAACTTTCCTCAACACAAGACCAGCGTCTATTGCTTGTTTTAAAACTTTGTAATGCAAAACATAATTTCTCTTGTCAAGTAATTTGGGACAAGATTTTTTACCATTGAATTTTGTCTTGGTGATGATATTGCTTGTTGTTCTTGAGACAATAAACTAGAGTCTATTATCATTGATTCCGCACAGAACGGATAATCGTTGTGTAAATAGTGTAACGAAATAGAATAGTCGACATCAACTTCAACAAAATAGGAGACATCGTCAGGTATCTTTTTTTATGTCTCCGCCAGAAATTGATCAGGTGTAATCCAACGAAACCCACCAAACGGCATTGGTTCTGACATTATATACTCATAGAGGTTATTATCGTCTAGATAAATAATATACTTCGATGGGAGGTCGGGAATGTACTCTTTCATAAGCTTATTGCTCGCTTCCGAACAATTTTTGGCTATAACGCTAAAACCGCCATGGATACCTTTCTTGATAAAGTTAAACATGTCAACATCTGTTAGTAATTCTAACTTCACCATACTAAACTTTAACAGAGCATCCCAAGATAACCCGGGAGCAGAGTAATACCAACAAGGATCAAGTCCGTAATTGTTATAACTCACTTTTGTAAACTTTCAAATACGTCCGACAGCAATAATACATCAGTTTTCAAATACAAATCGTGATAATAACCAAACGTCTTACAATCGAATTCTTTCCAAATATCTTGCGCATATTTGTACTCATCATCAGTTATATGTTTGTTTTTTAGTTGCGAATAAAATTTATCTTTGTCAGGTAAAGAGGTTTCATCAAATTTACTCCAATCGTCGAGATACTCGTACAGAAATATTCCTTTTTGTCAGTAGATTAGATTTTTCACTAAAACAATCTCGTAGGTTATAAAACTCGCTACCAGCTTTTACAGCCCTTTCTACAAGATCTTCTAAAGACACTAATGTAAACTGTAGGTTCTCTACAAAACGCAACTTACCTAAAGTAACTGACATATGCTTTTCAAAATTATTTGGAATACACTTGATTGTATTATCGAGTTTTAAACGAGACTTTATTTCAGGATTACCAAAAGCTACTACGATAATATGACTATCATATCCTCGGAAATTGTGAAGAAAAACTGGAATAAAATCCGGAGCATGAAGCAGGACAATATTGTGGAGCGGCTCATGATAATTACATTTATCATGAGCCGCTCCACGATATTGTCCTGTTAAATGACAATGGTCAAGTACGTTTTTATTATCAGGAGCGGGCTGAAACGCCTGTTCACAAGTGTGACAAAATTCCGCTTGTTCGTGATCAGATTTTTGCTGGAGTTGTTTTTCTTAAACGTTTAAATATATCATCAACTTCGTTGAGAAACCAAACAGCTGGATCCTTACCACGATATATTTTAATCGGCTTGGATAAACTTGAATCAGTACAACAAACTGTTTTGTACGCTACTCCACATGGAATATGATTTTGAATTTTTCTTGTACTCGATTGGTTAGGGTTATTTTCTGCGCCAAGCACAGGCTGGAGTAAACATTCGAAGTCGGCGTACATAACAAAAGGAATTTTAACTTTATGGTTATGATTGACGAACTGTAATAAATGATTATCTTTAGACGGCATTGTCATTCGGTTGTACATCATTACAATGCTGTAGATGCTTTTGTAATTTTTCATTGTCAAAGCAATCGTGCAAACAATGATAACAAAATTTTTTTATTTGTTTGTTTACTAGACTGTTTACCAACAAGTCCGTTAAAGTTTTTGATCCAAACGTAATGATTTTTGTAAAACAACAAGTTTATTGTCGATTGCGAAGCTTTTTCTGAAATATACCTTGGATAAACGTTTTCACTCTCGTCAAGACCAAATAAGTTAACTGAAATATATTTTGTTTTTCAAACTTTGGTATTTGATTTTCTGCAACTGGAAAGTCAATACCAGTAAAATTCAATCTCAACACATGAACAAGATAATTATCAACGCGATCAGCATTTTGTTCTGCTGGAAACAACGCAGAAAGAATAGTCCACTGGAAACATTTGTCATCAAAGTTTTTTATATTTATACAGCAGTTTTTGTTTTTTTATTTTTTGTGGTAGGTCAAGATTCCCACTGCTACCGCGTAATATGTTATATTTCATCCTGTGAATAAGAATTTCAGAGATCATCTCAAACCTCCAACCAGAACCTAATTTGGTGAATTCTTCTATTTTTTCCAAATTTTCTGATGTATTTCTTCAGCTAGCAATGAAAGATTAGTTCCAAGCAAATTACGCCTAGATTTTGCGTTAATGAAAGGGTCTGCAATTTCCTGGTCAGTCACAAGTAGCTTTAGAAATATAACGTGATACTGCACTAGTATTTTCAAACCGTTATGTTGCTCAAGTTCACGTTTTACAATTGGTTCTAACAAATGATAAAGATTCGTTGCGGTGAAATTTACCAGAACGATTTGTTTATGAAACCGATAGCTATTGTCAAATCCTGCGAAGGCAGTAGCTATTTTTGTAGGTTCTCCTATAAGGCTCTTTTTCGCTATATCACGTAACTTCAGCATTATATTCTATAGCATTTCATATCTCTAACTGCTTGTTCAAATGACAGCTCACCGCACCACACACGGGCTAGTCAAACAATCAGAGATATAAATTGCTTGTAGAAATAATGACACAGAATTCGACGAGCGAGCAGGAGTATTATTATGTTCACTCCAAGTACAACGAGTACGCGGGAAATATGTTAGGGTCGGTGATTCACGTGAGATATCAAAGACCGTTCGATAAAGCAACACTAGCCGGCTATAAGATGAGTGTAAAAGGTGATAATACCAAGCTAGTTGAAATCTTTAAGAAAGGTTTTATTTACACGTTATTTTGTGATGATATCTCAGAAGGACAACGAGTATATTATGTTAACGTAATGCTGTTTCAGCACCATTTATTTATGGTATGATCTGTGGGAAGGGGCTGTCCTTCATTTTTGCAATAGTTATCCAATCATACTCTGCATGCAAAAAGAGAGTGTGTGATTATGGTATAATATATATTTAGAAAAATACAAGAAAATGGGAACAAATAGAGTGCGTATAGTCAGAAGAATATGAACAAAAAAGAAAGGATAACAAGATACAAGTTACGATACGAAATGGGAACGTAATAGAGATAGGACACCTAGTAGACATACTGGAGTGATAGATAGTGTAGAGCTTTGAGAGGTTGAGACATTTATGACATTGTGTAATCTTGTGAAAAGTGGAGGCATTTTGGATGGGGGCAATTTTGCAATGGAACGAACTGACACGTATTCACCATTTCCTGTTTCATCATGCGTGTCTTCAAAGTGCCACTCAACCATTAGAGTACCTTTTATCACAAACTTTACATTTGAATGGTTTCATCTGAAGTATGCATTCTCATGTGTTTTTCATATTACCACTCTGGGAAAACATCTTATTACAAATTTTACATTTGAATGGTTTATCTCCAGTATGTATCATCATGTGTCTTTTCGTATCAATCATTCGAACAAACGTTTTATCACAAGCTCCACATTTGAAGGGTTTATCTCCAGTATGCATTCTCATGTGTCTTTTCATATTAATCATTCCAACAAACTTTTTTCTTCAAAGAAGTGCAAATAAATGCTGATCCATTATTTACTTTATACTTCATTACCATTACATTTAGAAATGTTGTTGTCGTTGTTTGAAATGTAATGATAACGATAAAACAGTCTTGTGCGCATAGGAATCATTTATGCAAGGCAGATATAAATAGGTACATAAAAATGTAAGGCAAAATAATGTCTTCAAAACACAAAATTTTTCAGTACGAATCAAACTATTATCTGAGCACCTGCTGTGACAAAGCGGTGGTCCACGGAAGTTACCGAAGGCGGTAAAATCAAAGAATTCAGTAAATAAAAGGTACGGCTGTGACAAAGCGGTGGTCCACGGAAGTTACCGAAGGCGGTAAAATCAAAGAATTCAGTAAATAAAAGGTACGATGTTCTAAAATGAATGATAATGGTGAGATTATTTTGTAATTGATTTGATTGTTATACATAAAGTCACGATAGCAATTTGTATCATTTCTGAATTAATGCTAAAATGAGTGTAATTTCTACATTAAGTATATTTGTTTATTTTTATTTAATTGTACACAAATTTATCAAACTCGCCCCAATAAAGAACTAATTTGAGAAACCACAATGCACCCTAAGGCGCACAACTATGATTATAAAGAACCACAGTCATGCACACAAAAACATAGACGCATGCACTTAGACACCTTAATTTTTTCTTATATATTAAAACCCTTTAAACTAAACTCAATATTCTTAGAATTTGGTAAGTCTGAAACTCATTACAATACGAGCTAGATAGAGGCAGTTCTTACAACTACATGGTCGCAATACAACATCCACGCACATCTAAACATTACGCAAGGACGAACCCAGCGACTATGGCAAAAGTCATTACAACATCTCTAATTTTAAAACAAGGGGCAAGGAGGAGGAAACTAGCTATTTGACTAGGTGCCAAGAGAGAGGGCAGTACTATCCTAAGTTCGCAGCGATGGAAGAAACAGGGAAACCAGGGCTGCTGCTCGGACGGGGCTAAGACTTGTCAACATAACCCCAAAAGCGCGACAAGAAATATCATTGTGACGGTTGTAGTGCAACTTGTGCATCTGAGTGTGTTTACTGTATTACCTGGGGATTTTGGTATCACAGACAGTGTCAGCCCACGAGTGAAGAAAAACAAGGCTGTGCGGAAAGTTACATTTGGATTATGTTTCTCCTGTCGTTCTTTGAATAAGTCGAGGTTTGACTTCCTCAATGCTTTGCAACGTGTCGAGACGGTGAGTGTACGACAGACTTAGTTAACAGTTAAAAATAATTAAAATTTCGAACAGCAATATCATTCTATCACAAGGTTCAATGTAAGTTTATTGTTTGGAACGCCATATATGTACCAGTTATAACGCCTCCATTAGCAAACATTTGGTCCCCAAGTATGAAAAAGCTGATGGACATAGAACAGAACACAATAATTAAAACATCATACGCATTTTAATGACATATCTTTA
This sequence comes from Megalonaias nervosa, assembly GCA_016617855.1. Classification (NCBI taxonomy): domain Eukaryota; kingdom Metazoa; phylum Mollusca; class Bivalvia; order Unionida; family Unionidae; genus Megalonaias; species Megalonaias nervosa. The sequence goes on from JAECUM010004987.1 coordinate 112,215, forward strand.
CAACTCTAAATGACGTGTCCAGAGGTTATAGGAAAGTTTCTAGTTATGAAAACCATTTCTCTAAAACAACTATAAAGATTAATAAGTTTAAAGTAAATCATACATAAGGATGAATGGTGGTTGTTTTGGACCTTGGCTGATTCGGCCCAAATACAGGCTGATTAAGGCCCAAATACCAGGCTGATTTGGACGATGTGAAATAAAAAAGAAAAACAATGCAACACCTGATTTATATTAGTAGTTATTACTGTTTTCACATGCATAGTAACAAAATGTAAAATGTTGATTTTCAGCTCTTAAATTTACATCAGACAGTTATTAGTAAAGTTATAGCCTAAATCAAAACAAAATAGAACTATGGCATTTAGATTTTATTTAACCAAATTTATTTTCATTGTATAAATAAAAAAGAATATAAAGTTAACTATTGCCAAATTATGCCAGTCCAGTACCAAACATTAATTCATATGAATTGAACCATTGTATTTATTGATTTCCCATGCAGATCGTGCTGTCTATGTATTATATTGACCCCCCAAAATTGTATAGAGTTTGTGACTAGTAATGATGCAGAAATGATCGATGTTAAAAGTGTTTCTTCTGTACGATATGCCAAATAAAACAGGTTTTCATGTTTCCAGCATGTCGACTGATCACCAACCGAATTGAATAGTCACGTGAATTAATAAACTGCGTATATTTTTATTCTGTACACACCATAACTAATATCGAAAAATATACCAGCTGTATATCTTGAACAGTTTTCGAACTCTGCTGCTATTACGGTTTCCTTTTTTTTTTTTTTTTTTGCATTTCCAATGGCTAAATGACGAGTTAACAAAATATAATCGGAACACCTTGAATGTGTCGGTTCCTTTACTAAATTACAATTCGAGTATTTTAGCGGAAAATGTGAACCCTATATCACCTTCGATATATGAATGACTGAACCATATCGATTCATTATAATTGTAATTTTACTTATCGAATATTATTTCGCTTATAGGCTGCAAGATCAAAAGACCTAGAACAATTGACCGCTGCTGGAGATAGCCGACTTTTGTTTAAGCCTCAGTCGTCTATTTCTTTGAAGCAACATTCATACGACCCCGGTGTTGATTCGATCGCCGCATATATCATTGACAACTACGTTGACGATGTATCTCGTAAGCCCATAACAACCACAAGTGATGGGAATTACCTGTATAATGCTATTTCCTACTGACCAGCAATGAAGCCCTTGCAAGTCAGATGTGATATCTAACATGTGTGCAGTTAGCGACAAAAATAAATACATATATAAATCACCAAATTAGCAAAGAATTTCTCTAAAGTATGTTTTGATGCTGGTATCAGTGGATCTTTTTCCAACGCTTGGCATTTGCAAGCCCTTATTGATATCACTATGTGCCGAATAAGACGCATATACCCAAATATTAATGGTGATAACGATGGTGCCTGAATGTACGTCAACAAAACATTCTATCCAAGTAATCCGCTCCAGTCCGTTTGGTCACTGGGGGCGCACACCAGTTATTATGTACCGTTGAGAGGGTGGCATATGTAAGGTGACGTTGTTTGCATTTGAAACATGCACAGTTGAGAGAATGTTGGCATGCATGTATGCTACTTTGCTGTAATGTGGCTAACATTTCTTTGGATATTTTACATATGAAAAGTGTACATAATCTAAGCACACTGCTAACTAAAGTGACTGCTCCCTTGTGCTAAAAATTCACCCTGAATTAATCTAAATGACACTATCTTTAGCCGCTATTAAAATCATGAAAATGAATTTTGCCCAACTAGACAATGCCAGTTTCAGAAGGTACAATGGATGAATTACCCAATATATAAAATTTTTAGAAAGGTTATCGGATCTTTTTTGTACAATTTACCTCTGAAGTTCAGGAAGAGAAAATGACCAAGTGGAGCTATCAGTTTTTTTTAAAGGCGCACATCTAGGGTAAGGCCAACTGTATACTCTATAACCTATATTACACCCATCAGTCATACACCAAAATAAAGGGAATTAAAAGTGTTACGTGTAGGCTCGTACAAAAATAACAAAAGAAAAGAGTTAAGCCAACAAGCTTTGTAAATTTAACAAAAATGATTTATTTCCCTAGAAAACAATGTAAAAATAGGAAATAGGACTTACGGTTTGTGAATATAATCCAAAATTTAATCCTAGAATTGAAAATTATAAGTCCTATCACTAAACAGTTCTAATTGAATCCAAGTTGGAATCTCGATGAAATTCCAATATAGAAGGCGATGACTTCAGATAAGGTCGTTGTAGTGATGGTAACAATTCCTCCTCGAATCACAATTTATAATTTTCCAGTTTAGAATTCCAGAATAAATTTCCACTGAATGTCTTTGTCCCAGAACTTTTATAAAAAAGAGCACTCGTGTAGTTTTCTAGAGAATAAATTATTAATCCCAAAAAATAGACGAACTTCAGAACAACTGGCATCTACGATAGAAAAAACACCTAGAACTCTTAAAGGAGTATGATACAACTGAATAGATCTACTAGCAAATGGCTGTTTTAAGCCGCGATTTTAGATCACATGTTGGCTCACGTGACGAGTAACGTGATCACTAATTGGAACAGCGCAGTAAAAAATGCCATTTATCACGTAGGCCCGAATAGCCTTATCTGAAAATCATATTCTCACGCTGGAAATAAAAAAGAAAGGCTGTTTACAATTTAGCTAACACGTAGGCCGAACATGACCTTGGTCATATCTAATCGTTTTCACTCGACCTTTACAAACGTCTCAACCAAGGTAAACTAAAAATAGTGCTTAAGCAACCGTTACATTCTAATCAGATCAAGTGAATTTTCTGAAAAGAGATTCAAATCCAATGAAAATTATCATTACAATAAAATGTAATGAAACAAAATTAAAATAAAAAAGAATTTAAAACTAACACACAAGTAATTAAATTACATATACGTAACAAAAGTTCTTTGAACAATATCTAAGATATGCAACGTCTTTTTGAAATAGCCGATATAACCAATGAGGAAACCCGAGGAAATTATTTTCTTTAAATTTCTAACCTATGTAAAATACGAAACTGGAGATCCACTCTAACCGTATTGTGGTATTCAGTAGGAAAAATACCGAAACCAAATGTATGGTAGAGCATGAACCACGTTGCGACAGCCTCTGATGTTAAAAGGTGGAATATATAAGAATCGACAACAAATTATAAAACGCAGAATATCGTTTTCTGGATCGTCTGCCGGTGAGAGAGATTGCTTTCGTGAAGATGATGCAGCTGATGATGACAATAATTATTAGATGGAGACGTACATTCACGCAAACAACTACCATTAAAAGTTCGCCAACTATCGTGCAAATGGATCGGTTGATGATGGCAGTACTTATTGTTACGATACTGATGGAGATAATGATAGTCGCGATGATGATGTCAACGAATATGGTGATAAATACATAAATACAATAGACAGTGATATTTCTAGCGATAATGGTCTTATGGAGAAAGATAACGATACAGATCATAATGAAACTGAAGTTAATAATTGTGACAACAACGAATGTTACCTGAAACAATTAAAGCCAAAATGACAGACTTTTAAGTAACGAAGACATTTTGTCCATTCTAACTAACACAATTGCCCAAATGATATGCCACCATGGCATGAACATAATGTTTATGTTGTACTAGACATATTTGGCAATAACCATAAAAGAACAAATGAATTCACTGATGATTGTGGTGCATGGGACACGCATGCAGGAACTAATGTTAACAATACTTTTCTGCTCGAATCGGAAAATAGACTGCGTCTGGATTATACACAAAACAATGTAATATGTATGAAGCAAGTACAAAATAAGAATATTACATACATTCCAATTAAACCACAAGCTGAAGAGGTGCTTTCATTCCAGATATTATACAAAGCTTGAAAGGAGATGAAAAGTTTCAGGGACGTATAACAACTACAATTAAGGCACCCAGTCGAATACATTTTATCCTAAAACTTGCTGCAGTAGACTATTGTCGGGGAAAGGTCTTTAAAAATTAACCAACCACATGGAAACTGTAAGCGTAGTGAGCCCTATCGACGAACAAATCCAAACATTATAAGAGAAGCTCTGAATGGTATAGGGAAGATAAAGGCATCGCATAAATATTTACAGATGAGAAATGAAGATAACTTTAGTGCGCCAAAATCTTCAAGGTAAATTCAAGACAAAATTTATGGAGAAAAGAAGAAAGTCGAAACATCTGTACCAGGAATAAATATCTAGCCGACGATTTAATAGAAATTTTAGGTGAGCTTCACACAAATATCGATGATTCTGACAAAAAAAAGTGTCCCGTTACTGTATTGTATACTGCAGAACAGATTTTAGACATAATAAAAACTTTTTCAGGACAGGATAAAAGCATGATTGGAATAGACCGAACTTTTAAGTGCAATGTCATAAAAAATAGAAGCCTTGTGAACGTGAAAACTGATCAATACCGAGTTTTCTTAGGTAATGATCAATACCGTGATTTCACCTGGCCAATGACACTGGATTTTTGCCCAATTGGAATTTTCATAGGTATTAACAAGTCTGAACAAGACGCCAATTGAACTGCTCTCTAGAGCTTTATTCGCTTATTTACCTATCATATAAGTCCTGCCTCCTCTGTCGGCAGGCAAAATCAGCAATACATTCAATACATTTCTTACTGGTGGACCCATTTATTTACAGTTCCGACATGATGAATTAATATCGTTCATGAAGCCCCACCACTTGCAAGGGAATCATTGATTCACCTTTCATACAAGACCTGCCTCGACACTGCATTAGCTATGATAGGCAGAATCAGCGAAATGCATGCCTTATAAGTCGACCCGAATTACATGCAATTCCGGCAAGACGGATCAGTTCGCTCATGACAGTACCCTTTTTCATTGCCAAGAACAGGCTCCCGTCCGTGGAAAACCAGACTTTTGTAATGAAATCACTGTCTACTCATGACACTTCAGCTCGAGACCATCAACAAGATCCAGTATGACCTCTGAAGTGGTATCTTAAAATGACAGAGCCGTTGCTTCCAGGAGATGACGCTTATTTTACCCTCTCAAACAAGGGCAGAAAGATATATCAGCACATACCTATTCATCCTCATTTAGGTGGGTTCTTTGCTGTACATATCGAGAATTAACCCCAGCAAAAATGAACTGATTACGTATTTCGGCTCATGAGGTTGGGGCTCTTGCCACTAGCATACAATTTGACAAAAATTGTTCTCTGACATTATCCAAGCCGTGGGATGGAGATCGGAGTCGACGTTTTCCGGTTTTCGTAAAATAGATCTTTCATCCCAAAGGGTTCAAAATCTATCTGGTCGGACCCTGACGGAATAGGTCAGGTGCTTTGACAGCTTCATAAGAAGCGGCTTCACGTCTTCGCTGGAGAGATTTTAAAAAAAATTTTTTTTTTGTTTAATTGAACATATGTTGTAAGGATTTTCCTTGTTCCTCTTCATCACCACATTACCTTAAGCTTATTTTCCATCCTGAGCTTTACTCGTGTTCATTCACTTAAACACAACACACACCAAAAGCTAAAAGATTTCAGGGCATTCTCTAGAAAAACCAATTGACCGAGTCAAAAGCGTTTTCGAAATCTATCAGTAAGAGAAGAACAGATTCATTTTTTCCCACAAGATACTGAGTAAGATCACACAAAATTCTTATGTTTTCACCAACGAATCTCCCATTCATAAAACTCTTTTGACTGTTGCAAATAGGAAGAGGGAGGACATTCTTGACCCTAGAAGCAATTGACGCCAAAGCAATCTTGTCATCTACATTAAGTAGTGAAACTGGTCTCAAAATTTTAATGACTTTTTCTGTCTAAATCTTCCATTTGAATGCAAGAAATAATTCCCTGAGACTGAAATTCAGAAAAATGTTGCATATCATATCCAGCCTTAAAAGACATAAGGAAAAAGTCGCCTAGATCTTTCCAAAAGAATCTGAGGAAGTCAAAAGTAAATCCATCTGAACCAGGGCTAGGTTCATTTTTCATATTTTTAAGTGCTAAATCATATTCATCAAAGGTTAGCTTACCTTCACAATAGCATCTTTCAAAATCTGAAAGTTTTCTATCATGATGTAAAAAGTGATTAAGAGTTTGTAAATTATTGTTGTTCTGGCTTTTGTATAGGTTTTCGTAAAATTAACATATCTTTCTGACTTGTTACCATTGTTCCAACTTCCGTAATTCTTTTATTGTTTTGTTTATGTAATTTCTCTTTTCAATGTTAAGGAAATATTTGGATTGTTTCACCAAACTCATACCGCCTTGCTTTTGATCTTAATATTACACCTTCGACCTTTGTTTTCCTCATTTCTTCTTAATCTGTTTTTTTTTTTTTAATTTATTTGGTTCTTTTATAATAGTGGGGTTATTAGTTTGATTCACTAAAGTATGCAAGATCCGTATTTCAGCTCTCATTTTCTTTTTAAATTTTGTTTCTCAAGTTTTGCCTTACCTTCAGAATAACTAATCGATTCTGATCTTATAATCATTTTAAGGATTTCAAAAAACAATATATCATTGCAAGGTAATTTCACCTGGTTTTTCTTATGGCCTTCACAATAATATTTTTCTGCTCTATACATCTTATGACCAACTGACTATGACTATTCTTCTTACTTTAATAGCTTTGAAATGAATTTCCAGTACCCAGGATTTCTGGGTAGTGCGAATATTAGTAATTTCGGTGTTATTGCTGAATGGTCTGTTTTATACCCTGGAATAATGGATGCATCAAGACAACCTGAAAACATATCTTCAGAGGTTAAAAAATAGTCCAACCTACTTTGTTTCACCGGATTTGCCTGTCACCAGGTAAACATTCTACTCACAGGATTGACAGCTCTCCATGGATCCTCTAAGTCAAGTTGATTCTTGTCCCTGGATTGCAGCTCGGGCCACGGAATGTTTATCATGCAGGATATTATAAGAGTCAAGTTCCATGTCTTGAATATGATTCCAGTCACCACAGACAATAACAGAAGAATTGTTAAAATTTATGATATCTTCTTTCCAACACTTATAGACCCATTCAGCCTCCCAGCATTTTTCAATCTCAGCAATACTATGTGTCTCCTGTAGACAGATAATGGATGTATTCTGGTATTTCACCCAGCAGAAAATATCTCTACTTTTTAAATTGGAACTACGTAGACCCCTAACAGTCACTGATAAAATTTTAATTTGGGTATCCATTACTGGTTATGTTTTTTATTTGAAGTTTCATAGAAGTTATATAACTGGGCATTACACAACAAATGTCATAAAAATGACTCGCGTACACCCAGGGACACACTCTTACATGCACCACCACAAGATGTTTACAAAAGTGATTAGTGTAGTACAAAGTCATGAAACAATGGATACACATATGATGTTGCCCAAAATAAAGACACATGAAGTCTGTTCTACATTAGGGTGTTGATATTCAAATAAACTTCTAAAATCAATACAGTATAGCTGTATAAAAAAACTACATAAAACACAGCTTTTGCTCGTTCATTTTCTTCATCTGCCAAGAGATTAAAAGCCATTTTATACGAGTTCTTCATTGGTTTGTTGTCTGTGAGTGTATAAAGGTTAGTGAGACACAAGACATACACGCACACATGCATGCACGCGAACGTACATACATACATACATACATACATACATTTTTTATGCATTAATATATAGACATATACATACATATGGTATACACCCATATATATACAAACATGCATGCATGCATGCATGCATGCATACATACATACATACATACATACATACATACATATGTATGCATTCATATATAGACACATACATACATACATACATACATACATACATACATACATACATACATACATACATATTTATGCATTCATATAAAGACATACATACATACATACATACCTACATACGTACATATTTACGCATTCATATATATACATACATACATACATACATACATACATACATACATACATACATATTTATGCATTCATATATAGACATATGCATACATATGACCAATGTATGAAAAACACAAACATCTTATACTCATTCTTTTGAAGATCCAGCACAAGTAAAGCACAACTCCAAATTAAGCTGCAAGGTCATGTAATATTTCTTACCCATTATAGACTTTGTCCTGTTATTAAAGCCACTTTTCTTAACTCAGAATATACATAGGCCAGGAAAAAAAAAATCGCATCTTTTGATACAAAGTTTTATACTTCCAATTGTAAGAAGAATCACTATGAAAAATTTCACATCTGGATTGAGATTGATTGTTTTATCAATGTCATCAAAAAGGTCAAATTTGTACCTTTTTCCCGTCTCTGTCTTGGCATGCACACTGCAATTGTAATTCCATGAACATTCAATTTTTGGATGGGTGGTCAGTCTATTTAAGAGTCCCATATTTTGCCGAGTGACATCTTCCACTATTCTTATATTGTATTTGCTCACAAAATCTCTTTTCTTCCCGGCGATACTGACTTTGGATTCTGCATTCCCAAATTTCGTAACGACTGGCTTTAGGGCACTTTTCCCAGGGATCTGATGTATTGCAAGAATATCCATCTCATCTAATATTTGGGCTGTTACATTTTTCACCATCTCTGTAAACGTTGCTTTTCATTTTTCATTCTGTGATTCAGGGAAGTGAAAATTTTGATGTTATTTTTATTGAGTATTGTTCATTATGGTTTGAAGTCTTCATGGTTTCATTAGAACGATTTTCATTAATTTTAATTTCTTCCATTAGCTTTTTATTTTCTTTCCTTGAGACCTCTGATTCTTGTTTCCACCTGTTATTTTCAAAGTTCGCTGATTCCGTTTTTTCTTCCAGCTTTTTTGTTTGGTTCACAATTTTTCCGACCTCTTTCCTTAGTTCCACTTTAAATTTATCGAAGAGATGGGATACTATGTCAGATGCTTGGATAATTAACTCCTGTCTGACCACTAATGAATTTAACAAAGTTTTTATTTCAAGAAGAGTATGGCAACACTACTCACGTCCTCAGATAGTGAGCTTGTAGCTGACCTAGTTAATGGCTTGCTGTTGTGCTTTCTAGCACCCTAGAAACTAGCGTTCAGGGTAGACTGAACAGTTTTCTTAGCATGACTCATTTGCCACAGTAATCTGGACATGTTAAGAGAGTTCAGCACAGCCTAATGCAGGAGCCTCAGTGACTGTGTGGAGTAATTAATGTAGTTGGTGTAATTGGATCAGCAAGGCGTCCCCTCAAGAAGGTGCAAAGTGACACAAAGTATACACACAAGAGAAAGAATGCTCACGTTCAGATTTCTAAAATCCACACATTTTACAAAAGACACATAATCCACAGACACAATGAAACCATATATTGAAGGATAAAAGGTTCACATAGACATTGGTCTCAAAATTAATCACTACATCACACCGTTAACTGTGTAATATCACCAACATCTGAGAGAGAATTTGCTAACTGCCTACCCTGGTAGTCATCATGCTATCTCCCCCGCGAGGGAAAATTTTCCCTTTGTGTAGCCGCTCGCGGACAAATGGAGTCTTTCCCAGTAGGGTTATCTAGCAGCTGTGTCACATACCTTAGGGAACAGAGAGCACACCTCTGGGGTGAGGGAATGTTTATCCCTCCACCTCTTAACTGGATTCCTAAGGTATTATGACTGGGTAACGTATTCAAACAGGAACCTATGCATTCGCGTTCGTTGGTGTGGATAGTAAATAGGTGTGTGTTTTATGCATTCGCGTTTGTTGGTGTGGATAGTAAATAATATGTGAAGTGAGTGTAAGGGATGTTTTCGTTCACGTCCGTGCTTGAAGTATATAAAAGCATAGCGTTCGTCATTCGCGCCATTCAACGCTGAATATAAAAAATGGCTAGCAACATTTAGAGAATGATAAGATTGCAGGAGGCGGTAGACACACTAGGCATGATGGAGGAGATGCTACTTAGAATGCAGCTTGGGGCTTATAGCTCGCACAGATTGGCTATGGAAATCAACAATTTAAATAGAGGAAAGGAGATATTAAATGAGATGATTAGAATTGAAAAGGACGAAAAGGAAGATTTAGAAGACAAAATTAGGATGTGGAAGTGGAACGAAAAAATAGAAAAGGGAGAAGAAAATGAAAAAAGAAGAAACGGGAAAAGGAGGAGGAGAAGGAAAAACAGGAGGAGGAAAAGAATGAGAAGAAGAAAAAAGTGGAGGACAGAAAATAAGAAGTTGGTGGAAGAATAGAAGAACTTAGAAGAAGACAAAGAAGAAAACCAAAGGCCCTTTTCAGGGCCACTCCACTGCCTCGAAAAGATTTATTCTTTCTTGTCTAAAAAAGTTTATTGATTGTATAATTTATCTTTTAACTCACAAAAACATTATTGTCTTATCTAAATTTGTTTTTAGTCAATTGTATAATTTGGGTATAATATTATAATATCCACAATCACGAACGCGAATGATTCAAACTTTATATAGAAATGACACAGGTGGCATGGCGTCACGGTATTTGCTATATACTATTCACAAATACGAACGCGAATGATTCAAACTTAATATAGAAATGTCACAGGTGGCATGACGTCACGGTACTTGCTATACACAAACACGGACGCGAATGATTCAAACTTTATATAGAAATGACACAGGTGGTATGACGTCACGGAACTTGCTACATTGTTGCAAGTGTCCAGTACCGTAACGTCACCCTACCTGTTCCATTCCTCTTGTCCCTATACAAAATTCCCATTGTCCATATAGAGTCCCAGGGTGTGCTAGTCGCTATACAAAATTCCCATTGTCCGTATACAGTCCCAGGGTGAATTTTTGTCCGAATAAATCTTGTCCGTATACAGTCCCGGGGGGGGGGGAGGGGGGTCTGTAATGCTAATTCCCATTGTCCGTATACTATCCCACTACACTACTACTAGTGAACTTTATTTATGCATAAGGCACATACAGATTCTTTTAGCCGCCTTGTCACAGGAAAATAGTCAATATAGCTCTTTACTGTCAAAAATGAATGTAAAAAAAGAGGGGTTGATGGCAGTGTTGGTTCAGTATAAAAGCCACCAGTTGTATAAGGAATTAAGCTGATTGCCGAAGTCAAAATCTCACATGCATGCTTTCTACAAAAATCATTAGTTTGTTTTTATTTTTATCTTCAGTGTAAAATTAATCTCATTTTTGTGCAATAGGTTATTGTCGGATGAAAATTCACCAGATAAACTGTCCAGTGAGACCTGTAGTAAATAAGCCTTAGTGTCTAATACTCGTACCGATCACGGAGCAGATTCTGTATTATCTTTTAATACTACCGGAACCAGCATCCGTCTTGGCTTTAATAGTTGAAGTGTGATGACGTCATCAACCGTCATTTCTACTATCCTAACTTTAACTAGATATTTCTACTCAGGAAATTTATATAAAATTATCATATGATACAATCTGAAATAAAAGGCAAGTTAAACATTTTATTTTGTGAAATTACTTTCAAAGTGTTATTCATCCCGTGGAAGAATCGGCTACTTCCACCTGATGGCACCAATTTTGATTTATGGGTCGGAGTATTGGGTTTCTACAAAGCAGTTGACACTGAAATTGTACATACGTCATTTTGCAACTGTATTATTTGTATTACAAAACACACACCAAATACTTTTACTATAATTAACTGGATAGAATACTAATGCAAGTAGTAAGATGTATAATAATTCTTAAGTACTAGTTCAAATTATTAAAAATAACTGATGATAGATACCCAAAATAAGGCTATAACCTACAGTTGACATGGGACGAACACTGTGACTGCTGGGCGAATCACAGGGGCCTACAACGTAACTGCAAGTCATACATATATTATGTTATAGACCATTTTCCAATATTATTTTTAGCTGGACAAACCTATCCCCCAGCCGCATCCGGTACGGTCATGTGCATTTGACGTAGGGCAACTCGAGTGACCTACACTTCTTGCATGAATAGAAATTTGTCATTATAGATCGCCGCTGATAGTAGTAAACAGTAATATGCCAGCTCACGAGTAGTTGAGTTGAACTGTATGTTTTCCTCAAGTATTTTTAATAATGGGTATCTATTGCTTTAGGTTACTGCATTGTGACTCTCATCTTAGCTCCGCCTCCCCCTTCTGACTACATGGTAATGAATAATCCGATAATAAACAAGTTAACTTGCCTGACTAGCAGCAAACAATGAACACCAAATCATACTATGCAGTCAGATTCCTCAAAGACTTCCTTTGCGTTAAAAAAAATTAAATGGGAATGAATGTGAACCACAATAAACTGTACATAATACATTAGATTGACTGTAAGTAATTTATACTCTCTCTCTCTCTCTCTCTCTCTCGTCTTATTTTGCTAACTCCTTGAATAAACATGGATAATAACGATGAGTTAACTCATCCTGTCATATAGGTGCAAAGGCCAGTTACTACAGTACCATCAACTTTGTGTAACTCGTGTGGCTACTCGGATAGGGCTTGTGATCTCATTATGTTGGCATTGATGCTTTGTTCACCTGTGTTTTTGACGTAACAAGTGTGCACCCATCCACTACGAAATTAATAATATGCTTCAAAGAGATTTGCAAGCCTTCAAGTTTTCGCGTGTATATGGTCCTGATGAGTCAACTAAATACACGTAGATTTGAACAAATTGTAATTCTGGCCACATAGTATAATCGTCCTCCCCCACCCCGTCCCCTTTCTGAAATGGATCATCCATCTTTTTAAGCCCTATCCAGGACCGCGGACTGGGTAGGAGAAATTTCGGTGGCCCACCACGGTAGGGGTAGGGGTGGGGTCCACCGCTGTATCAATCTGTAATTCATAAGGGGTCTACAGGAGAATTTTTTTTCTAGGGCAAACAAATCCTGTCCGCTGCCCTGGTCCTCTGTGATGCAATTTGAAACACCCTCCCAGCCTCCCTACAGTTGCATCCATATAGAGAGCATACCTTCCGCTCCACTACTAATTATTCATGGTGTTTGGCGTCAGTCCCTATAAAAAAGGGAGATCACACTGCCAGACCATCAACTAGGTGGGCCGACAAATGTTTAGCTTTTTAGCTAAACGTTTCAGTTTAGGAGAGTTGGAATTGCGATCTAGTGGTAGTTTTTCTAAGCTATTATAATTGGATAAGAATTCGCGAAGAAATATATTCTACTAAGAAAACAATTGTTTCTCGAGAAATTTCACCCAACAACTTGTTGCGCTCTTTCTAGAAACTGCATGTTCGTATTAACCTAACTTTATCAGAAAGCGTCTTCGAGATATTAATCAGTGTGTGCGTCTGTGTGTATGCAAGAGAGAGAGAGAGAGAGAGAGAGAGAGAGAGAGAGAGAGAATATGGATATATACTTTGTGTGATACCCCCAAGGTCTTGCGAGGATGGGGAGGATGATCAACCAAACGGCCAGATAAAAGATACAAATGTTTGATCAACGGACAACGAGCCAGAATACGGACACATCTATAGTCTACAGTTGTGGCAAAACATGTAAAAACGAGAGGGGACTTAAAATTCACCTTACCAAGATTGGTTATCTTCCGATACTGAATCGAGTACAGCGCACAGGGCAACCTAGTGAGATGAGGAGGAGAATGACCAGGACACACACCTTAGGAACCGACATTTCCAAGTACTAGAGGTTGAAAATGATTTCAGGAAAGAGGGGTAGAACATAGCTACTTTGGTGGAGTTTAGCTAAAGACTTGAGCTGAATACTCAAGGAAGGTCTGCAACGCTAATCGCGACTGTTAGTCGACAGTAACTAAAAGTCAAATGGCCCGTCATTTCAAACGAATAGCATGGAGACAGACGAGGACTCAGACCAATTATTATAAGTTACATATGCAGAACGTTTTGATAGAAAGGCTTAAGCCCTGACACCAAAATCTATAATATGAGAGAAATTTGCTTTGGGAAAGAAGAAAAGAAGCAGAGAAATAAATTGCATCAAGAAATGGCAGATCTGGCAGATTGCAAAACGAAGAGCAGAGCTGCGGAGACTGACAAGGAGGTATCAAAATGCAATGAATGAAGAGAAAACAGAACTTAGATCCCTTAGAAATACCCTACGTGAAATGCAGAACAAACAAAAGAGAAGACCAGAAAACAAAAGAAAGGACAGAAAGGAGTCTATGTAGAAGAACACATAAACCCTGAAGAACCAGCAGTCCCAATTGACAGTTCAGAACCAAGTCTGCGGGAAGTGAAGGACATTATGAAAGACAGAAAAGCCTCACCCTGGACCAAAGGGTGTTCCTTACAAATTTAAAAAAATACTGTCCAAGACTCACCAGAAGACTTTGGAAGATAATTAAGGTCATATGGAGAAAAGGCAAGTTGACAGAGTTGGCTGCTTGCAGAGTGCTGCTTTATTCCTAAGGAAGAGAATTCGGCAGGAATCAAGCAATTCAGGAAATATACTTTCTAGATGTGGAAAGGAAAATATGCCTAGTCATTATAACCGGGCCTCTCAGGAAATACATGCTTGAGAACAAGTACATCGGTTCGGAAAGGTGGCATTCTGAGAATACATGGTTGGCTTGAGGACACAAGTGTTTTAACTAAGATCACCCAGGATGCCATAGAAAACAAATGCGATCTCACAGTGCTGTGATTAGACCTAGCCAAAGCATATGGTAGAATTCCACACAAGTTGCTGAACCTGACTCTAGAGAAATATCATGTACCAGGATACATAATTTATTGACACCTTGATAGTTTAGATAGATAGGTGCAGGATAGACACATGTTCAGAGTAGGAGAGGAAGCAATATCAAAACTGATTGAGCAACCAATTAAAAGCCTCAGCAAGTGGTTTAAGAATCCCATCAATGACAATGAGAGTATGGTAGAAGCGACAAACCAAAGACTGGAAGCCGTAAAAAAGAGTGGGCTAAAAAAGACGTACAAATCCTGATGCTACCAGCAATGGTATTGTACCAAGAATACTTTGGCCACTACTAGTATACCAACTCTCATTGCCATTGCCAGCTGTAGAAGCAGTCGAATGTTCAATACATATCTGGGATGATGGATGGAAGTGCCAAAGAGCTTCAGCAGTATCAGCTTATACAGAACCAGGAGCAAGCTTCAGTCACCACTATCATCAGTAACACAGGAGCTCAAGGTGACTAAGGCCAGGCAGGTGATGATGTTGAAAGACAGTGCAGATGAGAAGGTGAGAGAAGCAACAGTGGAGGTATTGACAGGTAGGAAGTGGGTGGCAGCAAAGCCAGAATCCAGACTGAGACACAGCAACATGGTAGGCACAGTAGGAACAGAAAGGTTTGGTCAGGGATGTCTAAAAAAGCCAACATGGCAAGCAGCAAGCATCAATGTGAAGTGTGTCATGATCTAGAAAGAAGTGCATCTTGCTGAAGAGGAGGATAGGCAAGTCAAAGCTGTCAGCATGAGGAAGTAGTTTGATATGCTATTGTGTGAAAGAGAGGTCCAGAAAACTATATTGGAGTGACATCTAGAGAGCTGATGCCCAGAAAATCAGCTTCCTTTAATGCTCAGTGTATGATGTTCTCCTTACACCAACAAACCTAAAGATATGGGGACAAATCATGATGCAAACTGAAAAACTCTATGGAAGACAAGCAAATCCGATAATGTAGCTCCAAGAGATGGTTGTTATCATTGGCGCAATGGTTAAGTGCTTGCTGATATTGCCAGTGTAGATACAGGCAGGAGAATGAAACTGCAAGTGAAAAGCACTCCAAACTTCATTAGCTTTTTGAGAAGGAGTGAGACAGAAAAACAAAAGACTGAAGCAAAAGACATCTTGTCAAGCACACAGGACTGGGTAATTGAAGCAGATGTTAAAGAGCAGGTGAGTTCCCACAAGACATTTGTAACACCGTCAGACATGGTATTGTACTGTGGTCAGCATGTACAGTACCAACAGGTGGTTTTGTTGGAAGTTAAGTCTTTTGATGTTTTTGTCAACCGGCAACATGGCTTTGACATCATTGAAACAAACTGATACACATTTGGAAAACTCTGGCTGGGTGCATCATGACTTGGCAAAGCTTTCTATTATGTTGTTCCATAAAACAATGTTTTCCTCCAGCCTCTAATTGCCCCAATGTTCAAAACATCGTTTGTGTCAATGGCCAAGGCAAGTAGTTTTTGATGAAAAATTACTTATTCTGAATAAAAACAACTCTTACTCCCTGAAGCAGTTTAAGTGTTTTGGTGTGATTATATAAAGTATTATCTTGGAAGTCCTTTTGTGTCTTGGGGTTTTGAGATGAAAATTCCATGAGAACTACCTCAAATTAAGTTATGTGAATGAAGTGTTATTATGTGTGATTAATATTTTAACATTTAAAGCATAAAATTACACTCTTTGTTCTGATATGTTTTATTATTAAACATTGTTGATTTTATTACAATTTTTCTGACTCTGTGTAAATTGGAAACAAAGCAAAGAAAAGAGAGAAAATTTATATTTCTATTTCAATGGCAGTTTTACAAACAGATCATAATTTTGAATGACTATTTCCAACATATAGGAATACATTAAGTTATTAATATATAGGAATACATTAAGTTCCTTAGAGTTATGGTGTTGAAAAGAACAACACTGGTGGATTATATTCATACTATGTGCATAAAACATTTAATAATTAAAAAACACACAATTACATTTTATCTGGAAGTATCTTGAATGCTTGTATTGATAGAAGCAGCGATACAAAAACAGCTGTTTGTAATGACAAAAACAGCTGTTTGCAATGACAAAAACAGCTGTTTGTAATGATCACTGCAACTCTTAAACTGATATATCTTTAACGCACAAAACTATTTGAAAAAGAAGCAAAAGAGATATCCATGAATTTTGTTGATTCAACACATTTGGAATATATATATATATATATATATATATATATATATATATATATATATATATATATATATATATATACACACAGGCCATTGATATGTACAAACAAGAATTTTACCCAAAGGAGATCTGCAAACAAACAAAAAAATAAATAATAAGAAAAGTAGAAAGGACTAACATACACACTCATATGCATTTGATGATTATATCAGAAGACTACATTGTGAGTGAAGTGTTAATCAAAATAACTTTATTGTCTGCAAGTATATTGTGAGTTACTGTGTTATTAGCATCCCTCGATGCTTTGTCCAAAAACAATATGGTGGCAGCTGGGCACATTACATTATGGTCTATATTTATCACAGGGTTGACTTCAATATAAATACTATATAGTCCTTTGTACTACCCTGTTATCTGATACACTGATGTCCTCTTTACTTCATCCACAGTAGTACTCCACCACTACTGTAAAACTCCATGGTGATCAATAATTTTTATTTGAAGGTTTTTTTTGCATGACATTTAGATTAACACTGTACATAGTTTTCAACAATCAGGACTTAATTGATATTTGGTTAAATTATATTAGAGTTAAATGTTAGAACAATAATTAATGTTTACCGGTAATTTAATCTGAGTAAATGTGCATATATGCCCATGCTGATACACACTTTAATTGATAGGAATAAAGTAAATGAAATTGTAAGAGAAACTCCTAAACTAAAAGCTGCAAGGAAACCTTTACACCTAGTACTAAAACGCTACACCCTTTTGGAAACAGGTCTAAAAAGCCCAATTGAAAACGCATCCCCAAACAAAAATTACCACACTTTCACAAAATCGCCCCCCCCCCCGTTTCAGTCAATAACATTTGATATTAATTAAAAAAGGAATGATGTTATATTTTGTTGATTACAGTTAATAAAAAAGATTGAAGATAAAATGTGACTTTATTAATAAAATGATTGAAGTTATACTTGATTAGTTACATTTAATACAAAAAGATTAGTTACATTGAATACAAAAAGATTAGTTACATTTAATGCAAAATGATGAAAGATAAAATATGAATTTATTATAAAATCAATGACAAACCTACAAGAGCACCACCTGGAATGTGTTTGATCAACCTATGCACACAAACTATGATGCATAGGTATGGCAACATCGTCTTAAGAAATCCATTGATTAGTCCTGTATGTATTCTCATGTGACCTTTCAAACTACCTTTCTGCTTAAATACTTTATCACAAACTTCACATTTGAATGGTTTATCATCAGTGTTTATCCTCGTATGCTTCCTGAAATCGCTACTAGACGTAACCATTTTATCACAATCTTGACGTTTTAATGTTCTATCTCCAGAATGTATTACTTCTACTTCTTTGGATTTTAGTCGTTTTCGCTTGTTGGCATGTACGATTCGTTAATTTGCACGCGTTTGCGTGCTACTTAATTTGTGCGATATTCGCTATTATTATGCCACCAGAGCAAGCCACCGGAAGCAACGGCGCCAAAACGTTCCCCACTCTTCCAAGGCTGCAACCAAGTACACGTTACGATAATTGCATTTAGTTCAAATTTGTGCCCAGTTTCCTACTTTTGTTCGGCGGTCCCTAACTTGATGCCAAACATGTGAAAAGTCACATCCGGGTCAAATATTCCTGAGTTGTGAATTAGCCTATTGTTCAGTTATTGTATTTTCGTGTACTATGCGTACTTGTATTTTCCGAAAAACATCATCCAGTCAGTTTGGCTTATAGTAGCCTGAAAAATTTTTGTAATATGCATTCGGGTCGTGATTTTATTAGTTGTTTAGGAGCTTGCCAATCAGAATCTTTTCAGGGCCAAGTTGTTGGTCGAATTGGGATTCCAAGCCAAATTGGAATCCCTTTAATAATATGGCAATTTTTAGCCCTAAAAAGCGCTCTTAGGTCGGCAGCCTGAAGGTCTTCCGTCGGTGTACTCTATCTTGTAGATCTGCCGCGGTACGTAGCTCTTTATATGCTTCATCGGGAATTGCCTCAAACCCGTACATTTCTGTTAGCTCTCTGGCAAAGTCCATGAGAGTGGTGAGAGGACACTCATGATATAGCTTGGCGTAGTGTGAGTGAGAATGCGCTGTGCAAACAGCCATTATTACGGGCTAGGTTTGTTAATCCTTAATGATCTCCATCCCATGTATGTTACAGAACTAACAAAATTTTGGGCCGTTTTTGTCTGGTTAAGGTTTCCACTAGTCCGAATTTTTCATAACATTGCACAATTCTTCCTCATCCTCTGCATCATCGCCATCTGGTTCCACTTCGTTATCTGAGTTCTGTCCCTCTTCCGCGTCCTGTTGTAGCTGAGGTGACGTCTCAGTTTCTACTGTATCTTCCGAAGTGATAGGGTGTGTTTGAGCTTCTACGTACTTCATATTAATCTGGCGAGAAATGGTCTAGGTGGATGTTGTAGTACTAAGCATTTGGGGAGCCAGTATCTGGTGTAGGTCTCTAGGTATGTTGCCAAAATCACTAGCCAGTGTACAGGGCTGGTTAGCCGCCATATTTTTCACAGGTTTCATCTTCTTCTTCCAGTTAAGTGGCCACTATGTTGGGTCGGAAATCCGGGCATTTTCACATCCGCGCATTTTGAGTGCATAGTTACGACCGCGGAGGTGACAACAGCCATTATTCATATAACCCATACAGGCTGTGGGAGAAATTTTAAAAAAAAAAGAATGAAGGTGTGCCTTAGATTTGCAGAACTTGAAATACAGGCTAATTGTGACATGTTTAATATTTATAATCTGATCAAAACTTTGTAACAAAGTACAACAGTGCTGTAGCAGCAGGTAGGGTGAACCACAGGGGTTCGTTACAAAGAAAATTAGGAGTCTAACCTGTAACAAAATAAGACAAGGTAAGACACGAGTCCGCACCCATTGGTAGTTCCAACCTTGCTAGTTTATCCTAAATGTGTCTGCTAATTTCCAACTTAAGCCAGCCGTAATTAAGTATAGTTCAATTTTCAAAACAGCTCGACACACTGCGTTCAGTTTGTGACATATTGGTGAAAATGCAACAACTGTTCGCCCATTTTGACGTCTGGACAAGAAATAGTCCGGCAGTGCCGTTTGCATTCGGATAGTCTTGAATTTCACAACTGACCGAAAGGTAAGATCCGAACAACCTCGAGTCCGCAGTAAATATCGTTGTTGTACTTTGTGATGCGTTTTAATTTTGGTGGCAAAAGCAAATATTGATTTTGGTAAATTTGGTGCTAATTGCTGGTTACATTGTTGTACAGTGCATTGTTTACTCCTGAAACATACTTATTGTCTGAAAATACAAGTCAATGTTTCTTGTAATCACTTAAACAGTTATAAATTTTGTGTTTTTATTGTTGTCCGTATATAAACTTCAAAGATAATGGATGAGCAGCAGTTGTTAGTTACGAAGATCGCAGAGAAAGGTTATAATTTACTTTTAACAGGCTGTTTTGGAACTGGAAAAACATTCACACTTAGAAGAATTATTGATAAATAAACTGTTAATTAAAACACAGGAAAGAATCCCAGATAGCAATTACAGTACATGAGCCAACGTTATCTGCAACCGTAGAAATTTCAACGCCAGGTTATGTCATTGATATATATCAATCGTCGATTAGGACCGTGCTGGGATGGTCAGAAGTAGCAACACAATTATATGATTATTTATCAAACAACCAGGCATTTATAAAATCTCCAGAGTATAGAACGCTTAAGTCATGGATAAATCACGGTATATTTTTTCGAAGAGAATATTACCACGCATTGACAGGAAAGAATACTCGTTATGGATGTACGATGACGTAATCGAACCGGCTCTAGAGCCGGGTAAACAACTAATCGATGAAATAACACAGGAACATTAAACACACTAAATAATTTGAGAAATTTATTCGGGCAATATATACTTGAATATCCAAATGATGTGCATAAAAAAAGTCATTGAGATAATACAACATCTGAACCAAGTAAAATCTTATGCAGAATTATTTCCAAAATCTGTGATAGAAAGAGCAATTCGCGGCGGCGATGCTACGATAAGTGGTGTAAAATACAGTTATTTCTTGATTATTTTAAGATCAAGGAATCCCAGCTGCCTACTTTCAAATTACCAATGCTTGATGTTGATGGAATCCAGCCGGGTCTCAATGATATAATCAACGAATATTTCTCTTCAGGTATCATCCGACACAACAATGCCGACGTTAACATCGGTGATACTGGTCGTGATATATCATCGGGCGTTGTGAACATCACATCACCTCGTATGTGATGCCGTAGATGGCAGATATCAAGTAGATCTTGAAAAATCAAAATAGGCACAGCAGGTATATATTCTATAATCGTTTACCCCTGAAGTCCCCGCTTGTCATTTGATCGTATCAGTACCTGTTAATGCTGTTTATGTACGATGCCATGATCCGCTGTTGTCACGATACATTTCAGACTTACAAATCAGAACGGATGCCTGCTTGATTTACGAAGAGGAGAATTAACGATAAGTTTGTATATAAGGTCTAAAGACATCTACTAGACCCGCGAGACGTAGTTCCGCCGGAGTTAACTCGAGAAAAAGTCTTTTCTTTTAGTGCTCATACCGTATACGCTATAGCCCCCCCCCCTCCAATTTCTTTAGCTGTCTTACCTTAAGGTCATGATTGCTAACATCCGTGTCATGTAAATTTTCAATCGCAAAATAATCGCATTGATATTTTCTTGATTCATTATATAATAGAAATATTTCTTTAATAGCACAAAAGGAGATAGCTAGGTCCAGGTGATGCCCATTATTAGCATTTCCTGGGAGTATATATTTTATTTTATATACTGACATCTGCTACTGTAAACTGATGGTGCTCATATATTATTTACGTCCAGCAGACTTCTGTAATGATCAGCGCTAATTTATGCGCAGACACAACCCCCAGTGAACCCTTAGATTGCCAAACGACATCCTAGCAGGTCCAGAGGTGATCTAGATGACTTGACCTCCGAAGATTATGATGTCTAGGTAGGTAAGTAGCACAGGTCGATCACATATACCAAGTTGAATTCCAAGATTATATTTACACCATCTCAGCCAAGCCCGGCTGTCTCTCTACTTAAACAGAAAGAAAATATTCTTTTTTCGTCTGTGGAGATTCGAACTTGTATTAATTTGACTATGTCATCGGTAGTCAGATGACTTAACGATTGCACTATGGTTCATGTTTATATAAAGCATGTTCGGAACTAATATTTAAAGTTACAGCTGGGATAAACCAGCGAAAATCTCCCTCCTCCTTGTAGGTATAATACAACCGCCATATGAAGTTCAGTCCGCTCACTGAATCATTAACTTGACGCGTGTATTATAGCTGTGTGGGTCTTTTAGCCCCCCCCCCCCCCAGTAACTATATACCTGTACATGTTGAGCTATTATATAGTGAGATCAATCTCTGGCAGACAGAGAGATTGGCTTCATAATTATCAAAGCCCAATCAGGTATACAGGTACATATCACGAAGTCTGCAGTCAGACTAATGAATGAAAAACAGAGTTGTTTTTAAGGCGGAGCGCCGGTTTCCTTCCTGGGAATATGTGAATGGAGACTAAAGTCTCTACACATATAGACATACGAAAATTATGCGCTTAGAAATGCATCATTTTAAAACAACTCACCTTCTGATTTCGTATGTTAAAGCCATCACATACAGACGTACAAGAAATCAAAACGGTCTATCCAGGCTTCCATTCATTAGACTGACTGAGCTATTTTTAAAATATTGGCGTGGCCTAAGGTGTATTGGGAGACAAACAGAATTCATGTGTACTGTTTAGTCAGGGATTTTAGTCCCAGGAGAGTTTTCTCCCTTGATTGCAAGAGTCAGATACATGCGTGGTATAGGATAAGATTTCGGGAAGGATGCTTAATTATATATATATATATATATATATATATATATATATATATATATATATATATATATATATATATATATATATATATATATATATAACTCCAACCAGCATATATATATATATATATATATATATATATACACTGAAATCTTATTTTTTATTATATCACATCGAAAATGTTCACTTGGTTATACCATTTGCGACAAGTTGTATTGAATATAGATGAATATTAAAATATCTTCACCTGTCTGTAAATTTACAGAGCTAAGTGACCGTGCATGTTTGCTATAATTAGCAGCATTTCCTTTAAAACTATTCTCTGCGTAATAATCTGAAGATTTCCTAAAGATGTATCAAGTTTATTGCCATTAACGTGATCAACAACAAAACCGTCTTTGATCAGGTCATTGAAGCACTCATAAATAAATCTATAGAAGAGATGATTTCTATTCGGAACGTTCTGCATTCTAGCGGTGATCATGAGATAACCGGCATTAATAGCAGAACCGACCGGTCTTTTTAGTCGACGGTTTCTGATTACAACAGCACGTTTTGCCTCATAATTATCAAAGATGGGATTCCTTCTGAATTCTTCGACGGAATTTCCTTCTTCCATTTGTGCAGTATATATCTTTTGTCTAAACTAGTAATCTCATTTTACTAAAAGAATATTAACGATTTGTCGGATCGCTTATTTTCCAATCTATAGTACTAGCACTCCCGGAGCTAGATCCGGAGGCAATTGTGGTAGAAAATCTACTGAGATAATTCTTAGCCGTTAACGTGATCAACAACAAAACCGTCTTTGATCAGGCCATTAAAGCACAGATAAACAAATCTATGTGAGAGATAATTTATATTTGGACCGCTCTGCGTTCTAGCTGTGACCATGAGATAACCATAATTAATAACAGAACCGACCGGTCCTTTTAGTCGACGGTTTCTGATTACACCAGCGCGATTTGCCTGATAATTAGCAAAGATGGGATGCCTTTTGAATTACTCGACGGTGTTTCCTTGCTCCATTTAATTAGTATATATCTCTTGTCTAAATTAATAATCTCATAGTGCTAAAAACAATATAACCTATTGGTCAGACTGATGGTGATCTAATCATGTATTTTCCCATCTCCAGTGCTAGCACTCCCGGAGCTAGCTCCGGGGGCGATAGTGGTAGCAAATCTACTGAGATAATCCTTAGAATCCTTTATTGAACCGCATTCGTATGGTTTTGGCCCTAAAAACTACCACGTTGAATACTTTGATGATGCTAGCCACATAAATTGTAGTAACATAGTTTTGAACATGGAGTTATTGGTCCAATCATCAGCCACTGGAAACTATTTTTTGCTCGTGAATCCATTATATATTAATCTAAGTAGACAATACATTAGAAGATATATTTGCCTTAATTTTATAATGGAGGAGTTTGAAAGCTTAGCTACGATCAAGAATTTTCAATCTAGATTCGATTTTGACAAATAAACCGATAACAGAAAGCGCTCCACAGTACCAAATCTGCTGTTAAATAATCGTGTCCGTGAAGCCAAGAAAGAGTTTAGCAACGATAAAGCAGCGCATGTTTGGTCAACATTCAGAATTAGACAAGACGATATTTCTGGTGCTAGTCACCAGATTGATGTTACAATGTATGACCAACGAGCACGGACGATTATCAATTCTCTTGACGATGGATCGCTAGTGATTCAAAGAGACTTTTTAGAATAAAATTTATCGTTGCAGTCGCTGATGTTGCGATCGCTAGCGATGGTGGTGACGTTGACGATGACATAATATGGATTATCAGTGACAAACGTGACCCTGTTCGGGAATCACAACTTCGTCAGGGTGTTGATACGTTAAGTATAAGTTCCAAACCAGGGATGTTGATGGGTATTGGCAAGCCATATTATGAGCGAGCATATATTGTGACGGCAGTTGTTTACTCGATTTATCCATTGAATGATGAACCTGATATTGATGCTCTTCGACCGATGAGAGGTGCAAGAAATAGTGTTTTGATTGCTAGCTTCGGACGTAAGTCCTGGGATCGTCTAAACTGTGTTGCCGAAAGAATTACAGAACATTTCATGAATTCGTTATGAGGAAATGGCCTACCAGATCTGCGACGCAAAACAATCAACAAATGAGCTGAAGGTGTAAGAGAAAATGGAGCCACGATAAAAGATATCTCTGAGTTGAAAAAGAAATTAAAATTCCCAATACAAGGAAGGACAAAAACTGGCGAGACTTTATACACACCAAAATATACGTTGAGAGGAGCTCCAGCAATAATAATTGACCATAACGCTCACGCATGGACCACGAGTAAATGAAAATTTCCGCCCAGATAAAATGTTAAATTTTACCGAGGTGATATGTTTAATTTTATCATGAATAATCAGTAAGCGCGACCCTCTGTCAGTATTCCTGTTTCAAAGCGATGAAGACAGCGGATTTGATCAGTTCGTATCATCGTCTGGTGAACTTTATCGTACAGAATATTTGTGTGGGCAAACGACTAAGGTTGCTCTAAAATGCACCAATGATATGGATGTGATAAATGATTTGTTAAATAATCGTTTTACAGTTTCATATGTCGTTGCTCATTTTGCTCAGAAGATAAATTCATGGAAATCAACACCCAGGGAATTTCTTGAGGATAATAAAAGTTCGTGTGTCGAATACGGACATGGTGGGCTCTGGAACACCAAATATGATTATAGAAATTTAATTTCGGTTGATCTGGTTGCACGTTTTCCTGGAAGCTTTCTTGGGATGTTAGAACGCAAGCCTTATTTTGAGAGATTCGGACGTCCGACGCATGAAATGACCAGGGTTGCGATAAATGACCCACTATTTGATTTTGATGTTACAGAATTCGCTGAGAATGGATCTTCTGAATTTGCTAAGAATGCTGATCCGGTCATTCCTGCCTGGTTTGGTCGTCACTTTAACAAACCAGATCCGAAAGAAGGAGGAAAAAGTGAATGTGGTTGGGCTGCAATAGTGCTACTGAGATCTATGCTTGATGCGGAGATATTATTATCGCTGAGAGTGAGTGAGGCAATAATTTCATATAGACCACAAACCGAGATTTGGATGCCAAAACCAGAAAGCAACGACAGCACGGCAGATACTACCGCGAATATATCATTTGACAACGATATCGGTCGAAAAAGTATTGGTAAATTTACACATGGAGCATCGTCGGACAATAAGCGCCGTGGTGCAAGATTGATCATCAACGACGCAGAACTCGACTTTATAATTGCTGATACGACAGACAAAGGTGTACTTGTGGATAGGAAACTCCTAAATCTACCAGATGGATCTATATTGGGAAAGATTATTAGCTACTATGGCGGTAATTCGCCACAGTTTACTCCTTTAAGATCTTCGATGCTTGCATATTTGTCAAACGACATGTTATCGATTACCAACCGATTTTCTAGGGAATCTGTCAGAGTCGCTACAGATTCATTTTATATAAGTCAGTCAAATATATGGCTGCTAGAAGAACTTCCTATAAGTCTCGGAGTTAACTAGCACCTAGGGGCATTAGCGAGTAAAACATGAGCGGATACCTGATGTTACTGCACTATGAAATTCTTTGCCAGGATCAACCTGTAGCAAATGTGGCTATTGCAGGCCGCCTGACCGCCCAAATCCACGTTGATAAATTCGTTCAAACGCGGCTGCTGCCTCAGTTGCTGTTTTAGTTGATGGCGGCTCAGCTTATTTTTACCTACTAGCAACGTCGACAACTGTCAACGCTATTGGTATGTGTGCGCTTGACGTTTACTTTTGATAGCGTGTCATTGGGTAAAACCAAAATATCTGCCTGATGAACTTCGTTAGGAGTGCTAACATCAAACATCAAACCGTCCGTATTTAATTTTTTAGGTGGTAGTAGATAAATTTTCCATATTGCCCATCGGGCTAACCAAACTGCTGAACCTTACGCGCGACACCTGCTGAATCAGCGAGCTTGCTAATCGCTGCTCTACCCCACAAGTATCTTCTTGGACTATAATAAATTGAGTTCATTATTATAATTATGGACAATTAATTGCTGGCCCAAAGGTTTAAGCCCGGGAGCGTTAGCTCCCACCGCTAACTTACCACTCATCGCCAATCATGTCAGCCAATTGGCGAGCAAATCTCTTATAGATTTATTTTTACAGGCTTCAACGTGTGAATCAACTTGACTTCTGCAAAAAATCGTTGTTGTAGATCCTGATTTTTGTACGAAATTGGCACTCTTGATCAGTCGCACTCACTGGATATTCCCCTGGTTTTGGTTGATTTTTTCGTCGAGTCTAACATCAAGCTGAGTACCAGGACCACAGTAATTATATCCCAGAAGACGTGTCTCACCAGGATGCTTAGTCCATGGAGCTCCTGGTAATTTTCCGAGTGCCCTGGCGATATCACCTCCCTTTGACGTTTAGCCGACCTTAACTGCGGACGACACAAATTTATATCTTTTTATACCACAATTCACGTAGGTACCTGTAAGTACCTGGAGACTATCGCCAGGTCGACGATTCTTTGCCATTTTGAAGAAAATAGTTGCTGTTTTTAGTCCACTAGTATCAATCACTGCTTTACATCGAACACGCTATAAACCCATGTTCCTCAGCAACGCGAGAGCAGGAACCAGTTAAGCATCATCCGCCATTGCCAAACGCTATTCGTGCCATTATCATTGGTCTTTCTGGGTCTAGTAAAACTCAATTGCTACTCAACCTGATAATGAGATGACTCAAATGGAACGAGCTTTATTTAGATGAAAAATTCGTAGATGACCAACGATGCTATAATGTTCTTTACGAATCTAATGAAAATGCAAAGGATTTGGAAAACAACAACTACGGTGACGGTGACGTCATTGAATTTATCGCTGATATCCATCATGCACCATTAGTCGATGATCTTGACGGGGAGGGGGAGGGGCGAGGACCAACCGATGTCTCGGGTCATGAATGTTGACGTCCATGAAAATTTGACACACAAGGTCAAGGGGGGATAAGTGGTGGCTAATTAACAGGTTAGAGCCTTTTGTTTATCTTTCTGGACCTTACAAGTCACTCCGTAGACGCGTTGATTATAACAAATGGGACCTTCCTAATAGTGGTCTGTTCATCCTCCTTGCTGATATTGTTGTTATTGTTATTATATTGGCTATATATGTTCTAAAAAACAAAAAAAAAACAAAACAAAAAACAAAAACGCTAGCAACACAAGCGACAAAGTCACTTTATAGTCTGAAGACTATTGGCTTGGTAAACTGGCTACAAAAGCTCTGTTCTAAATATTCGATTCTTAAATAGCACCAAGTTTGATTTATGGTTCGGAAGTCTTGGGTTTCCACAAAGCAGTTGACGTTGAAGTTGTACATACGTCATTTTGCTACTGTATTATTTGTATTACAAAACACGCACCAAATGCTTTTACTATAATTAACTGGGTAGCATACCAATGCAAGTAGTAACAGACATAAGAATTTTAAATTACTAATTCAAATTATTAATGATTATAACTAATGATAGATATCCAAAACAAGGCTATAACATACAGTTGACATTTGGCGAACACTGTTGGGTGAATCACAAGGGCTCATATCGTTACTTACAATGTAACTGTCAATCATACATATATTATTTTATGCTACATGTATGACTTACGGTTAAATTGTAAGCAACGATAAGGGCCCCTGTGGGGTGAATAAAGTTAGGAATCTACTGTTTTCATACGGAATAGGATAAATTTGTGTTAATCAAGGGCTGGGAGGTGAGATCGTCTTTTTATCATTTTGTTTTAAAAAAAAAACTCTTTTTTATTATATTTAAATAACGTGGTAAAGCTCTTTTTCAACAAGAAATAAATGGAGCGCTAAATTCAATGGATAGATTACACCTTTTAATAGGATCCGAAACAGCTTTTAGTTGTCAATACTATATAGATTATTTCAAGGCAGGTATAGTCGCAAATAACTACATGCGTGAAGGAAGGCTCTTTGTACAAGTTATAAGCAGGATAAAATAACACACGGTGCTAAGACATGGGACCAGCAGCATCGATGTGGACCTTCAAGGTATCAACGGAAGGCGCTGTAATGACTGTCGCTGGCAAGCAGTTACAAAGACGGATGCCTGTGGAGAAGTTCTTATATGCGTCCACGAAACAGTATGGTACCCTGTGTCTGTTGGCATAGCTTCTGGTTCATGCTTTCACGGGGATCAAGTACCCTCTTATAGGTATTTAGACCAGTTGGTTAATGTTCCGGTAAATCATGATGACCTTCTTCTGTTGATATCGTCTTCTCAAGCCTTCCCACTGAAGGTCGTTAAGTATGGTTGTGACGCTAGTGGTTCGTGTGTGTGTGTGTGTGTGTGTGTGTGTGTGTGTGTGTGTAATTTGGACTTTTAACGTAGCTTTAAAAAAGTTCTGAGTCATATTGCTACGATATCTGCAGTATGGCAGTTTAGCTACTGGTTCGTCGACAGTCGCTGTGACAAAATCTTGCTGTCCGCCTTTGAATTCTTTCTTGTTTGGCTGCATTGGTTTTGGAACACATGCTTGCTCTACTATTTGTAATTGTAAACATGTTGAAACATTTGAATCTGATTACAGTCGCACTTCCCGTTCATATACCATACATTTTGTATTAACAGTAAATATTTTCCATTATTCTAAGTTTAAAACGTCTTTGTAATTATAAAGCCGTGATGTTAATTGACTTACTTACTAGATATTATATTTGCATAAGAACATAAGCAAACAGACAAAGAAAACCTGTCAAAATCTTGTGTATTTATTCTTCTAGTATAAAATATTTTATTTACTTTGCGCGCCTTTGCCTTGTTTTATTCCTCCTCTCGATCCGTTGTTTTCACGTGACCTCAGTAGTGAAAGGGGACGATATAGCGATAATGAGACTTTAGTGTAAAAAATGGGTGTTTGCCTAATGGCGACAAGGGGATTTTAACAAGGGAATTTAGAATGGGTAGGAATGTATAGCGACAAGGTGAAAATGAAACATAGCGACAAATGAAATTGAACATAGCGGCAAGGGATTGGGACTGTATAGCGACAAGGGATTGGGTCTGTATGGCGACAAAGGGAATTGAACTTAGGGTTTATCTAGCTACAAGGGAATGAGACACTTACATGCATGCATACGTACATACATACGTACATACATGCATGCATCCCTACTTACATGCATGCGTGCATACATGCATACGTATACACACACACATACATACATACATACATACATACATACATACATACATACATACATATGCAAACAATTACACAATAGACAAAAATGGTTTTGCTTTTGGCAAGAGAAAATAGATATCTTTTCGAGACATATGAAAAGGGCCTTTGATTTTCGTCTAATGGTTGTCATTCCTTCTTCTGCTCCACCAGTTTCTCATTTTGTCCAACACATTTTTCCTTTTCTTTCTTCCATTCTCCTTCTTCTCCTTTTCTCCTTCTCCTCATCCTCCTCCTCTTTTTTATTCTTCTCATTTTCTTCTTCTTTAAGCTTTTTAGGCTTTGATCTGTTCCTTTTCTTCCTATTCCTCCTCCTCTTTTTCCTTTTAGTAATATGTCCTTCCCTCTCCTTAACTTAATAATATTCATCTTCAGTCGGTGGGGGCTATACCAACCATTCTCCATCATGACTAGCATTTCTTTCATCATCCCAAGATCATTCACTACTTTTTGCAACTTCTGCATTTTCTATAAATTGTTGCTCCTTATCTTTGTTATTCAATGTTGAATGGCGCCAATGACGAACGCTACTCTTTATATACATCAAGCATGGACGTGAAACAAAACATCCTCTCTCACCAACTACACATATCACATACCAAACAATTCACAGAGATTAGAGTGCTAACCTAAAAGTAAATTTGTATACTAACCAACAGAGTAATACCAACAAAATCAACAATAGTTCATACTAACAAATAGTGGAGAAAGATATCTTTTTATTTAAATAACACACCATCACCTACAATAACACCAGGCAAGTGAGTAAATCTTTATAGTCACACTACTCTACATTCACATACAACAAAAGCTCATGCGAATAGGGGCAATGTTTTTTTCTTATGGAAAAAAAGACACACACACAATTACATCAGAAAAGGAGTCAGTGTTTACGGTTACACTACTCCACTTTCACACAAAACAAACACTCATTAGTGTAGGGACATGTTTCTTTTTCGTTAGGGAAAACAAGACAAATACACTCACACATATACATACTACCAGCAAGCACTAATATTTAACTGGCAACGTGATCAGTCTCTCTTTTCTGAGGAGGGCTGTCTTTTGAACTCCAAATTCACCTGGATAATGGCGGCACCTTCCAGATCGGGTACCACGCACACAACGCCGATTCCAATTTTTCTCCCAATTTATGCGCGTGGTTGGGAGTGCGGAGGCAGTTTGATTGGCTTCACTATCCCATTCCTCAGTTTGTGGAATAGTGAAGACTTCTCTCCTTTGTCTATTCGAAACCATTGAATGTTGAGGTCTATGCGGATCCCACTCTTGCCGCTGCCTCTCCAATTCCTCATTCCAGTTTTCTGTCTGGGGGACAGAGACTCTCGGTACTGGTTGTGGCTGTGACTGACGCTGTGGTGGTGATGGCATCCTCACTTCAGGTTTTACCTCACATATTTGCCTTAGAAGGAAGTGAGGCAAAATTACTTTCTTCTTTTCCTTCTCTTTTTTCTTTTTCTTCTCCTCCTCTTCCTCAATCATGACACTTATATCGCCTCCATGGCCAGCTTCATACGGGTATACTCCAGTTGCATTTGGAGTTCTAACAGCTTTGAAATCCTGCTCATTTTTGATGTTGACTAGTCAACGTTGCGTAGCAAGACTGACGAACGCTCCGAACAATGCTCACACGACAATAAAAAACATGGAAAGCGCGGACCTAAAAGAAACACTCACTTTCACTTTTTTCCTACAAACACACTTTATTTCCATCCATACATATAATCCTAAAATACACACACACATACACACACACACACATACACACACACACACACACACACAGACACACACACAGACACACACATTATCTTACAAAGTCAGGGAACTGAAGTGTTGATAGGCACACTTCTATCTTTTGTCTTACAATCACACTCACATACCAACACACAAATACAGATAAACTTGGCAATAAAGTAGTATATTTTCTAGAGATTTGCATAGCCCTGAAAAGGGAAGTTTTGTTTGTTACGAGTTTTTGCAATCTCTCTTAACGTCATCTTCACGAGTTGACTATTCAACAATGGATGGCCAGACTTGAGACCACCCCGCTTGATATGTCTCAAGCGCTGACGTGGTAGGAAACATCCTACGGGTTTTTTTTATATAGGAACGCTATAGCTTATCTAATGTAGAGGGATAGAGAGAAGTGAAAGAGCATATATATTGATAATTTTTTTTTTAAATAAACGTCAGACACTCTTTTCTTAAAATACATTTTTATTCAGCCAACAAACAGCCAACAGACGAATAACATCAGTAATGTTTTCAAATAACAACTGCTTGACAAGGTTGACAACGTTGTGAAGTCAAGTTAGACTACCGCTGATGGAGGTCATTTGGCCACTGATGTACACTACGTTTTCTAGCTAAAGACAAGAGATATCCATAATGGTCACAAAACCATCTATCTACATTATGATCGTATGTTTTGAAGAGTCACGATCAAATTAAGTCACTAAATGTTCTAAGGAATATCCAAGACTGCGTTGATGAAGAAAATACACACAGTATTGTCCACACATTATGGAATCTGAGCCTTGTAATGTTACGTTATTGAATCGTGTTGTCTGTGCATTTCTTCTCATACAGTGGAAGATTTCGTCTTCCAAAGTCGGTAATTCATACAAATCAAAATTCTCCACACAGATATCATGGGGAAAGTAGACGGCTACCCAGTAGGTTCCTGGGAGAGGACTGTCGTCAGTGTTGTTAAGATAAGATTGATGGTCTTTAGGTTTGCGATGAGGAATTTCATCTTTAGCGCACACGACAGGATTCCAAGAAGCAGTGTACGAACTGTTTTTCAAAAGGTAACAAAGTTTCCAGGTATCCATTTTGTTTTGTTTTTTCACAGGTGATGATAAGTCATCAGTTCAATCCTGACTTTTTCTTTGAAAATCTCTGTTAAGTAAACGTCTCTTCGCTTTGTCTCGTACTCTGTGCCAAGACAGATTCGATGCGACGGATCTCTAGACCAGTCATTGGAGGGGGACGAATGATCACGCAAATCTTTATACCACTGATGTAACACTGCTACCGAGATGAGACCCCAAGCATCATCCAGATTTTCATCCAATTTTTCTTCTTGGCTCATCATCAGATATTGGTCGTGTTGAATTTGACTGGGATGATCGTTTTGACATCCATAGCAATGTTTCTTGGTCACTACTGTAATTGTGTCTGTCAGGTGATTGGCAAAGCAGAAAACTTAAGGTTGTGCTTGTTCTCACCATCTGGCCATTACCATGTCCTCTTCATCTTTGTCTTTTTTGGTGGGTGGTTTTGCTTCCAAGATATCCTCCCATTTCATTTCCAAAGAGGCTCCACCATTCAAAGAGAGGCAAGAGTTTTTCTTAGCTTCTAATAGTCTATAATTACTTCTATCAAAACGTAGAGTGTTGTCGAATTTGGCATACAAGATGACGTTCACCGTCTCGGTTAGAGCTTCTGCAAACCGAATTCCACACGCAGTTGACCGGATTTTATAAGGAGGAAATGCCCCTCTTAGCTTCCTTGGTCTGGAGTGAAATAAAAGATCCACAAGGCGTAGCCTCCTGCATAATCGTCGTACGAAAAGCCGTGACTGGTGTTGGTTCCTAACTGTCCCGTGGCTTCGTACAGAGAAAAGTACGATCTCAAGTAATTCTTCTCGAAAAACGTAGGTTCGAAGGGTCTGGTACTGAAAGGTCTTGAGATCGCGACTGACATCGATCTTGGACAGTCTATAGTGCTTAAACTAGAAAGGATTGGCAGTGACGACCCCGTTGTGGGCTTCGTTGCTAATGATACCAACGATTAAACGTTTGGGTAACTGTCTTTGGAACAGATGATCTTTGATCTTGGATCGGAGTTCAGCGGCAATGGTGAAGGTTTTCACTTCCATGCGCCGTATCGGATACTTGGCGGTCGTTCTTCTCAATGTGTGGCTGATGTAGTTTCCCACTTTAGGTAACACTTCCACGTGTCGCACGTAGAGTCTGGCTTGGATGATAATTTTGTACTCGTTGGCATGTGCCATCAAATTGAAAACGGTACTACTGCGATTCAGTCGCAGGCGGATATATTCCCCGTTGAGCAAATACTTTTCTTGCAACCACATTTCCAAATAAAAACGATCCATCAGTTCTAAATTACGTCCTTGCAGGATTTTCTTTCGACAGTCGTTAAAGCCCACATTGTGAGGGTCGCCAGCTGCTGTCAGGACTGTGTCGTTAAACTTGCCCTTTGGAGAATGGAATATTATGTTCCAGATTTCCTCTTATAGCAATGTTGACACTGTCGAAATACGAGTTACTGACGGACAAATAGTGAGGATGCACAAATTCCCGGTAAACGTGATAGGTGTTTCCACCTTCCTCGTCATTAGTCCCGGCAGAATCCACTTGGAAAGGAATGACTCGCACTTAACGGTACCGATGTGTGTTCCACCACGTTTTTCTCCACCACATCAGAGTACACAAAGATCAAATTTAATCCTTGGTTCAGTTCTACAGGGTAACGAAAAAAAGTCAAAAAATTCAAGTTGTTTGTGAGAGGTGCAATGAGTGGACCCTTGATCATCTTGAGGTATCCACCCAAAGTGTCAAACAATTCAGGGCAAATTGTAACTGACAACATTTTGGCATCCGAAAATTTCATCAGCAGGCGACGAGCCACTTTATGGTATTCGATGGTGACACTTCGTTTCATTTTATCCAAGGCTTTGCCAAACAACGCATTGAATTTGGAACAATTTTTTGTCCACCAGATGTTGACCTTTAAAATAATAGCCTACAGGAATTTTCATCAGATAGATGTACCGTGGAGTATTGGCGGACACTGGTCGTTTCATAGAGGAATCTATAGTTTCGTTTTCATTCAAGTATTATTGTACCTGGTCGTTAAGAACTTCGACCTCAAAAGTGTTTTGATTTTCAGTGATGTTTTTGATTTGTGTGGGGTGAATCGTTTCGACCAAAGTCACTTCCCAATGGGCTTCGTGATAAAATTGGATGGCCTGAGGTAATTCGGCCGTGAAACAGCACAAAGTATTGTGGGGAAACACATCCATAGAACTGTCACTGGGTAAAGTTAAGTAAAACTGGTTATTCATTATTCCAGAGTTCTAGTGTCCGAGGGGTCACTGGAGGTCAAAGGGGTGTCCAATGTACTTTGACTTCTTTGACACGACGTTTTCTCACTTTTCGGGTTCTTCGATAGAGGATGCTTTCGATGTCGTACACTTCTATTTTAGTCACTCGTTGTAACTCGGGCAAGTAAAATGTTCATTTGAACACTTCCCCGTACATGTCTTTCAATTTAAGACGGTAGGATAACGTCCACCCACTCGTCCAATAAATAACAATTCAGTCGTCCAGTTGGGGTAGTAACCTTTGTCGAAAGTGCGTTTGGTTTTGCCAATGCTCACCCAATCTCCCGTCATGAACACTCCACCTTTTTCGAAACAGCACTAGTCAGGGACGTACCAAACAGGCGCTCAAAGACGGTCATTTCGTTGTCTGGAGTCACTTCCTCGGGGGCGCATCCGATGCTCTGATGGCAAGATTGGTTGTACGCTTTGACTAGATTCGGTAAGACGGCGATGTACTTGAGAGTGTGTTGATGCGTAAAATATTTCCACTTGCGTTCTTTCAAGGTACGTTGAAAAGGTTCCACGATGCTGGCTTTGGTTTCTTGATTCTCGGTGGTGAAAAAATGAATGTCTCGTTCCTACGATTCTGTTTGGAAAGCTTGGTTCAGAAATTCGGTGCCTTTGTCGGTTTGCCATCGAAGAGGGTGACGGCTGCTTTGTTTCAACACTAATGTTAAGGCTTGCACTAACTCAGTGCTCGATTTAGAGATCTAAGGTACCACCCAAACAAATTTGGAAAAGACTTTGATGACACAAAACAAATATTTGTAGCCACGATTGTAGGCGGTCAAATGAGAAACAACGGTTGCCATTGATGATCTACGCCCTCCACTCGGGTGCGATTTCTAGAACATTTTCGTTGAATGGGTTTGTGTAAGGTGTAACCATCGTTGCACTTGAGGTAAACGGACAAGTTTTAGTTGGGTGTTGGCAGCACGATACAATTTCTGAACTCCTCCGTATCCCGCTGGATGGGCTGGATTGTAGTAAATACTGGCTAACAAATTTTCCATCTCTCTCTCTCTCTCTCTCTCTCTCTCTCTCTCTCTCTCTCTCTCTCTCTCTCTCTCTCTCTCTCTCTCTCTCTCTCTCTCTCTTCAGTAAGTCATCCACTCTTCACTGATGATACTCCAGCTGGAGTGAGGTAGTGGTTTGGAAACGGCTTTACGTGTCCGACGTGCTTCTGGAGTAGAAGTCGAAGGTAGTAGTGGTGGTAATGGGATGGCTTTTGTCTTGTTTTCTTTTCTCACCTCTGCTTTCCCTTCTTTATTTTTCACTTCTGTCGAAGGAGGAGTGGACATCATCTTTTTATCCCAAGCTTTGAGTGATTCTCGTTGGGGTGAGGGGGAAGGGGTCAACAAGGACGCTGCAATCTTACTAGGGATGGGAGCCTCTAACGGTGTTTGTAAGACTTCTCGTGTCTCTTCTTCCCCAGGCATCAGCGGGGTTGCGTTTGTCTTGGTCACTGGGGGTGGTGGCGGTGGTGATGGACTTTTGATCAGTCTTAAAATCTTTCAGCTGTTTCACTTAAAGCTTTCTGATGAAAGAGTTGAAGTCGCTGCAACACTTGACCGTACCGTTGCAATTTTTCCGTTTCTGAAAAATCGTTGCGATCCATCAACGATTGCAATTCGTGTTGCAACTGGGACATCTCGGTCAAATGAGGATTGAAGGGTAAATGCGGGGTCTGTTGTTCCTGCAAACGATAGAATTCCATCCATCGTTTGTAAGGCACTAAAGTCAGTTTTTGTCCTTCCATCAGATTCCAAAACCTACGTCTGAGATCTTTTCACCCCGTAGGTCCATTTTATCATGACCCATTTGTGAAGCAGCTCCTGTCATGAGTCCTGTAATCATTGTTCCCAATGTTCCTTTCAGCAAGGGTGCTAACAACCGGTGCGCAAATCCTTTGCGTTGCGCTAAAATCGTTTTCTTTTGACGGATGGATATTTTCTTTATGAACATTTGGCGAAGAACCAATCGATGCTTGGCTAAGCCTTCTTTCTGATGTTGAGAGAATGGTATTGATCCTTTCAAGACATTCAGACAACATTCCCACACAGTATCGACGACGTCTTTCGAGGCTGTTTGAATGAGTTGTTTTTCGCATGGGTGAAGGGGCTTAGGAGAGAACGGACAACACGTCCCAATGTTTGGGTAAACGAGGAGGTAGTCCTTTCGTTTTCTTTCCTTTCGGGGTAGAAGAGGGATGGCTTCTGGAGGGTGACATCTTTATTCCGGAGCACACACAAAATGCAATGACGTCGATGACTTGACACACATCCTTTTATATTTGTTTTTTGAAGGAGTATTTTTGGAGTAGTTCGTTGGGTGTGTGACCAGTCTGTTTTACGATCTCTTTAACTATCGAATCATATAATCCTCCCCTTTGATTGCTCCTCTTTTTCTTTGGATGATTTTATCTTTTTTTGGGGTTGACGTCGATGCTTGGCTAAGCGTTTTCTCGGATGCGGGATCAAACGACGAGACTGTCCTTTTCTTTTTTCTTTTCCTTTTTGGACAGGAGAACCACGGTAGTGGTAGTGTGCACTTCTGGTAGGTGACATCTTTTTGCGTTCAGGAGCAAAAACATTAATACCCATAGTTTTGTCCAGATCTATTTTGTGGTGGTAGAATGCGTCGGCACTGATCGTCAGTCCATTGTATGTATCTTATTGGCAGACATCACTAGGCGTTGAGGAGTTCGCAACGGACTAAATCGAGACAGTTCTTGCTTGGATAAATCCAGTAAACTCTTTAATATGCCCGATCTCTCTTGGACTTTGATTTTGGGAGAGGGTACTTTGTTAGCAGCTGCCTCAGCAGCTAAAGAGTTGGAGGGTGTCACCGCTGGAGGAGAAGTTTCAGGAGGCACGGGTTTCCATTTTTTCATCAAATTAGGAAAGACGCGTGTCCAGTTGGGTTTGGCTGGTATCACCAGTAACGTAGAAATGAAAGAACTTGAAGCTACTGGAGTCTCGGTCACCGTCGCTGCAGATCGTGGTTTGGGGATGTAAGGTTGCGTCCTGGCCGACGTACCTCTTTTGCGGGTAGAAGCTGCTTTCTGGGGTCTTTTCTGGGGACATTTCTTTTTCTGGCTGTGACCTGGTCTTGACACTACTGCTCTTTATCTTCTGGGTATGTTTGGGTCAGGATTAGCTTTTTTCTTATAGATGACTTTTGGGGCATTAGGATTCCATTTTAGAGGGAGTGAATGATTACACCTCCTAGAGAACTGATGCCTCCAGGTTTCAAAATGATTTGTTTTTGGTTTGAGTGTCGATGCGGAGATCTGCTAGTTGCGTCAAGGCTACTTTGTTTCTCTCAAAACGGTGGAATGATGCCTTGCAGTAATTGACGTGCTGTCACCGTAAATCATCATAAGACGTCTCTGAGACTGGCTTCCAAGACACGAGCGCGTATTCATTTGTGGATTTATTTCTCGTTCGATGCCGTACAAGGCAAGAATCAATTTGACGTGAAGATGAGACTGAAGGGACGTCATGTTGACGATGAGTGAAACAGACCAATAGCGTCCGAGGTTTTTATAGATTTTTTTAAGTCGATGGGGACGTGTACACGACAGATCCTCCGCCTTGGCACCAGTGGTGAAACAGATGGGTACGAAATAGCAAATAATCGGGGATAGTGGGTTTTAAATCCACGAGTAAATGGGCGTGAGGTGTTTGAGTTGCATTTGTCGTACGCATGAGTCAGCCAAGGAGTTCCTAACTGTTTGGCTAACACTTGCACTTGCGATTTATCTCTAGGGCTTTCAAACAATACCACGTAATGAGACTGATGGTGCGATGGGCTTTACTTTGTTGAAACAAAGTTTGGGTAATGTAAATGACACTGGCATTACGATGATAACCTTGGCGACGGGATGGCGAAGAGACAAAGCCTCCCAACTAGCACGATCTAACTTTTCTTTGGTGACTTTGAAAGTGGAGGAAGATGTAGCGGAGACAGCAGAGGTAGCCATAATAAAGGTGATGTTACTTTTGCAACGAACACAGACAAGACAAGAGTTTTCATAATTTTTCAGGACAAGTTTATTCCAAACTTTTTTAAATTGAACACGAAAGACAAAACTACATAAAATAAAAATGGTTAAGTACATCGATAAAATACACATCAAAACGATCAAAGTGTAATATAAACAAGTCACTGCACGCTGGGTAATGTTCTTAGAGTCTCTTCATCAATTTGCACATTCACACAAGTGTCCTCCTGGAATGGTTTTTCGCTTGTATCCATTTCAATGATGGTTCTCTCCTGATTGGGGTGGTTTTCCTAGGTGTCGGGTTTTTCTGGCACTGCGGTTAACACAGGTTTAAAAGTTACTTTTTCCACTGAACATTTGATTGAAGTCATTAACACAAATCTTTGGCATACTGAGCCACTTCTTTTGTCCAAGCCTCGAAAAACAAATCATTTCCAGTCACGTACATCGTGACAGTGAGGGTGTAAGTCACGAGCTATGCACACATCTTCGAAAACATCCTCAGTGACTAAACGTTGAAGAATCTTCTTTTTTCTGAGAGGTATTCAAGTATCAGGAGTCTCCCATGTACATTTAAAGGTACCACCCTCATGTTTTGGTGGTACGTACTGTTCGTAATGAGTCCACAAGGTTCCGGCTGGTAAACGAAATCCCAGAAAGAAAGTCACTAAGACACACACCACACGACGTCCCCAATTCAGTGGACACAGTTCTCGTAATAAGTGTTGGTAATCCTCCACAGTCTGAATAGTGTCATTGACTGCCTTCCACAGTATTTGTTGTATCACCACTGCTAAAGGTCGTGACATGGTAGCAAGATTTTATACCCTCTTTTGTTGAAGGTATTAACTGTACTTGTTGAACAAAAGCGTTTTTTTTTTTTTAGTACCATACCAAAATTGTTTAGTCACCAACTCACACACCACAGGTTGCACAGAAGTTTCCTCTTGAACCAAGATTTGTTCGTGTAAAAGATTTTGGTAATAATCTAACTCTTCCTCTGGAATTGGGTGTAATATGTTCACCTTGTAAGTAACATGAGTAGCATCCAAAGCTTTCTGAATCTCGTGTGGTTCATCAATGTCTGACCATTGGAACGCTTTCAAATGATACAGTCCTCTAATACCATTCAGGTACCAGTGGTTCCAACATCGGTGACGTAAAGAATGCAATTGTTCTTTGCGATTTTATATTTGACAAATGTAAATGTGGTTTGTTTTAGCTCCAGAGGTAGATTCTGAATGTACTCTTCTAAACTTGGCATGTGTTTCTTTTTTCGGAGGTAACAAATGTACATTTTGCACAGAACTGATCGTACTCCAGTGGCGAATCTAAATTGTTTTGTCACTAAGTCACACACTACACACCGTGCAGAATTTTCCTCTACAGACAATATTTGTTGTTGTGAAAGATTTTTGTCACCCTCTAACTCTTCCTCTGGAATTCGTTGTAGTATGGACACCTTGTAAGTAGAATGAGTAGCAAAGAAAGTCTTCTGGCCCTTGGGTAGTTGATCAATGTCTGACCATTGGAACGCTTTCAAATGAATCAGTCCTCTTATAGTATTCAGGTACCGGTGGTTAAAATGTTGGTGACGTAATGGATGCAATTGTTCTTTGCATTTCACTTGTATTTTGACAAACTCTCTGTAAATGCGTTGTCTCAACTCCACAGGCAAACCATGAATGTTCTCTTGTAAAGTATCCATGAAGAGATTACTTCGGTCCCACTAAAGGTAGGTAGTGACAGTGCGGAACCATCGAGAATGTTCCAGGTAAGCCGAAATCTTTCTGTTTCCACTCGTGAAGTGACACACCGCAACTGAAGCAACTGACTTTATCACCTTCGACCAAGTAGACAAATCCAGCTCTGGCTAGTTCTTCGGAGGTAGGTCCTCCTTATATTTAGGCCACTTTCCTTGAAAGGTTTGGAAGCGAATTCAAAGTTGCAGATTCAACCAAATGCACAGGGAACTAATATTCTTCTTTCACAGGTTCATTGCGATGATGGTACGGTGAAACCCGAAGCAGTTTGCTCAGGCGTGGATGATATCCGTAGGGTGGTAGCCATATGGTTTCATACTGAGGATAAAAACCAATAAAGAGTCCTCGAAAACGAGTGGCATCGCTTTCGTGTCCATCAGGTTTGACATGCACAGCATCACTTTCCATGGTAGGTGTTGTACTAGTAGTCATAGGAAAGTTCTCATGATGTCCTGCTAAATCGCTGAAGTCACAGCGTACGGCATCCATGCAATCGCAAGGCAAACCTTCGCACTCCACTTGAGAATCGCCAAATTTTAATTGTGTCTGTTTGAAAGGATTCACCTTTTTCGCTTGGCAATTGTAATCACAATGAAATATCAGTCTTGGACGTTTTCCATTTTTATATGCTGACCAATGTCGACGTGTCCCTAAGGTAAAGTGCAGCGATTGGGAAGCGGCATTTGCTTCTGGTACACAATTTGATACAGTTTATCCAAAGGTCGACTGACTATTTGGTGTGTGGCTAAACGTACAATCTTGTGAGGCTCGTAGGTGGTCACTTTAAAATGTTGATCCTTTCCAGTTTGCAAGGTTTCTTTCAACACACCAAAGTTCACCACTTGACTGGTGCAATAATTTAGAGTCAATCCTTCCACTTTGCTGTCGGTGTGCACTCCTCCTCGTTGATTCCGGTATTCGTAGCCATAATTTTGAGACCGCCACTAGCAAAACTTAGAATCTTGTAGTCGGGCTGCTCGTCCCTCCATGCTCCTAAATGGTCTCCTTCTATGTCAGGTGACGCTAACCAAGGCGATAGCTGCAGATGCAACTGTCTGTATTAAAATAGAGCACACGATGTCCTAACTGGTGTAAGGCTTCGTACAATGTTAAACGAGCATGGGAAGTCACGTAGGCTGCAATAATGACATTTCCAAATTCGTCGGCCTCCGCAAACTTCAGTTCTTCTTCTCATTTGACTAAGATCAAGTCTCCACGAACGAGTCCACGTGTTTCATGTATTTGGTTTTGTCGTGAATCATTTGAAAGTAGCGGGAAGCTTCTGTCAAATACTCCGTCTTGGGTAAACACGGTTTTTGTGCCATTTTTCCCAACAAACAATTCAACATCACTTTAGCAAATGATCGCCTTCCGTCGTTTATCTCGATGTGATCTAAAGTGATGCCTTCCTGATCAAAGTATTTCTCTTTGAATTTCTCTTTGTCTTCGGGAGTGTGGCACCACGCAGGATAGCCGCTGCCTTTTTGTTTCAGTTTTGAAAAGGCATCCACGTAGTCTGCGAAAATGTCTTTTTGAGTCTAGTCACTCTTGTGTTACTGTTCTTTCTTGGGAAAGTGGTAAATTCCGTACACTTCTAACAATTGGTATCCCAGATCCAGAGCTTTAAACAATTCTACGCTGACCCACGTTTCCGTCAATGCACGTTCTTCCCGAGTGTGATGAGAAGGTTATTCTTGGATGCACGTTTCAGCAGAAGTATGGCACAAGGGAAACATCATTTTCGTTGGCAATGGTGAGGAAAAACTGGATGGTACAAGCCATGGGAGGCAAGACGTTACATTTAATCAGTCCTTTGTATGTCGAATGTCATCCACGTCGATGTGTTCCATCAGCCATTGTGGATGACCTACTGGAAAGTGACAATATTTGCACACGTAAGGATACATCGAACATACGTCCAGGTATTTGATTTCTTCTCCTTTCTCATCGTGGGCGTAGTACAGCAAACAGGTGGCATTCGTCCGTCCTCCATACAAACTGATCCGCCGGTTCAGAGGGTCCACCAACTTGTAAATTTCCACCTTACGCCTAAATTCGGGATCGGTTTTCAGACGGTGATCGTGCTCGTGTTCCCACATTTCCACGACTTGGTATCCTTGCCATTCTAACTTCAAACGACTTTGACAAGTGGCCTCCTACAAGTCTTCCAT
The DNA here is from genome assembly GCA_016617855.1 of Megalonaias nervosa. Lineage (NCBI taxonomy): Eukaryota > Metazoa > Mollusca > Bivalvia > Unionida > Unionidae > Megalonaias > Megalonaias nervosa. The sequence goes on from JAECUM010004987.1 coordinate 155,487, forward strand.
GGTACGTTGTAAAAACAGATTTTTAGCGTCACGTTGAGGATAGCAGATCGGACATATGTGAAATAAGCAACCGTTAAACTCGTAAACGATCTTAGGGTTTTCTAAGCCCCGGCCATTCACTGAATATGCTCCGGCGGTCTTTTTGCCTTTTCCGTTTCGGGCATGTTGGATCCATTTGTCTTCCTTGTCGCACAAGTAATGAAACCAGCGCAGAGCTTTGATCGAGTATTGACGTTGGACAAAATTGGTCTTTTGAGGGTGTATGACAGCCAGGGTCTTCTCCGGCATGAATCCTTTGCGGTACACTAAGGAATGCACTTTGGCTACTGTGCAGGCTTTTTTGAAAGGATCTACCCCTCCGTGCTCCATGAACAATGCTCGAAATTTTCTACAGCATCGCCGTAAAATGTCCATATCCGATCGACAATACTTCAACATTCCTTCCTGAAAGTCGAAGGGTCCGTGGTGTGAGTTTGGTACCAAGAGTAGAAAGCTTCTCGTTGTTCGGTGTGCGTGTTGTCGGGGTCGTAGTAGTGAGCATCAGGCAAATGTGAGAGAACGGTATGTTGATTGGTTTATGTATTGAAGAAGTGCGGAAAATAGCCTTTGGCCATTTCTGTCATTCCAATTGTTTTAGGCATTCGACTTAACGGCATGGTCAAGTAACTCATTGAATCTTTAAACTGTGCTTGTCCCACTTGCATGAAAATTAGTTTGGCTCCGTTCAAGATAACTTTAGGACGTTCAGTGCTTTGTTCCGTATAGTATTTCCGAAGAAACCGTCCATCGTATCCCGAGAAATTGTGAACCATCACCGTGGCATAGCGATGACAATCTCCGTAACGTTCGAAGTCCTCTTGGCTCCACGTCTTGTCGATATTGTCTAAGATCCATCTTGCGAAATCGTCCAGCGTGTCAAAAGTTAGGTTCTTGGATGCACTTCTCGCACGCTCGATGAACCAAGCAGAAATTAGGAATGTGAATGCCAGTCTCTTGCATGCATTTGAAATCGAAACAGATGAAGTCTCCTTTCTTGTGGTTATGTTCTTCCTCCTCCTCCTGTTGGGGCTGGTATTTTTGAATGTAGCATTTGTCTTCTAAGGCCACGATTTGGTGACAAATGTGACATCATTTCTTTTCTGGATAAATGTGTGCCTTGGGATTGTTGCTATCTATAACTTGTCCACAAGTAGGACACAATCTCAGGAGTTGACAAGCACTTTTCCGCTATGAACCTTGCGTCTTTAGATGTTGTTGGTAACAGGCTGGGTTGACAAAAGTTCGCAGACAAGCTGGGCAATGCACTCGTTTTGTCCTTCGTCAAGACAGGTTTTAGATGCCAAACATCCCTTACATTTCGATCTACAATGCTTGTGTTACTCTCGACTGTTATACCAAAAGTCACATTTCTCACAATAATAACTGTATTCGAGAAATACCGTGATACTGGTAATAGCATCGAAATGTTCATCGTGATGATAGACGTGAATGCTTTTTCCGTCTTTAAAATATTTCCCTCAAAACAAAAGAGGTCCACACACTTCTTGAGGGTGCACTTTCAACGTGTAGAATGAAGCTAAGACATCTTGCAATTTTTGCATTTCAGGAATGCCACAAGTTGTGTCTTTGGATAATCCAGCTTGCTGTAACAGGAGTTCTGCTTCAATTTGCTGTTTGGCTCGATCGTTGAATAGTTTTTCAGGCTCTTTTACTTCTTTCGTGTCGTTCTTATCAGCATACGTTCGCCCTTCGACGATGGCATGGACTTGGTTTTGATTTTTTATAATCATAAGAACATACACTCACGCAATAACAAACGTATATCATAGGAAAAAGGGGTTTGAGTTGTATTTGATTTTGGCAAACACTGAGTAGTCTCTTTTGAGAGAGATTGATGGCCCTGAAAAGGACCGTTGGGTGGTTTGGTTTTGATTTGTTTTGTTTTGTTTTGTTTTTTCTAAAAAAAAACAAAAAAACTCAGGAACAGGAGGTAATGCGCTATAACTGCCTTATCCTTTGCCACAGCCAAGGCCTACTTCTTGACTTGCTACTGTCGATGATTTGGTAGAGATCACAACTGTTGGTATCGCAGGTGTAGTGGAAGTGTTGACGGGATTGGAGTGTATGGCCCGGGAAGGTCTTTTTCTCTTGGGTCGTACTAAAGAAATCATATACATTTGTTTCAGACTCCTCAAGCCTGCCAAAATGTCTAAGAGTTCCGTGACCGTTTGACTTTCACTGTCCTCCTCTCTTTGATCTTGTTTCTTCTCTGCTTCTTCTTCCTGTCATTTTCTTCTTGCCTCTTCTTCTTCTTGCTGTTGGTGTTGAATGAGAAACTCTTGTTCTGCTTCCTACTGCTGTTGCAAAAATTTCTCCAGTTCTTCTCTCTGCCTCTGTTTAAAATCCTCGACGTACGGTAAGGAAGGAGAAAGCGGCGAATATTCAGAGGAATGGGAAGCTAGAATGGAGTAGGCCCATAAGAGAGGATTAGACAAGAATCTCCCACACATCCATGAGTGTTAGCATACTGGATGGAAGTCCTGGAATCTAACGATGGAAATAGGATGCCACGGCATTGCATTACAGACCTTCTCGCGTGCCATGGGAATCATCGGGATCACACGAGCTAGTTAGTCACCAAGGTTGGCAAACAGACTGAGGAAGCTTCATATTGGAAGAAAGAGGACCAATAGGAAATCTAATTGGTTCTGGCCTTAGATGAATTCAGTCGTCTCTCCCCTGGCGATTGTTGTGGAGCGCTCTAGGAAAGGGTATTCAACTTAATCATGGAACCAATTGCAGTGCAAAACGGTATTCTGCTTGCATGTCATGTATAGGTTGCATGATGCCTGAGAGCCATTTTTGGGCTTCATAATGCTTGATGCAATTTTTGCAGGGAATATAGTCATAGAAAAGATTGATTTAAAGGTAGCATCGGTCTTGAAGGGAGTTGTCGCATAAAATTAATTTTTGTAAGATATTAAAAATCTGAAGGGTTTGCTAATATTGCCCCTGTGCGTTATATTTCACTGCTATGGTAGTTATTGAAGGTTGTTACAAATTGCTTGCATTGTTTTAAAACTTTGTTCAAAAAAAGAGTAATATAAAGATAGGAAATATCTAGAGTGAAGTTGTTGCATAAAAAATTGAATATTTGAAAGATAGTAAATGTCGAAAGGGGCAGTAACTATTGCCTAATAAGGTTATATTTCACAGCTATAGCGCTAGTCCAAGTTGTTGTATGATGCTTGCATGCCATCTTTTAGAATTTAGTCATCGAAATAACCATTTAAAGATAGGAAAGGTCTTGAAGGGAGTTGTTGCTTATAATGAATATTTCGAAGATACGAGAAATCTAAACGGATTTTGATATTGTCCCGTGGGGTCAAATGTCAAAACTAATGGGCATTTTGGAACTTTTTGCACGATGCTTGCATTCCATTTTTGGGAATTTAGTCTTAGAAAGACTTGTTTAAATGTACGATAGGTCTCTATATTCGTAGTGCTTGAATCTGTGCTGCCCTATTTGAGCACGGTGTGCCCATCGACAGCGCACATTTCAAGCCACCCATCCTAGGCTCTCATTTGTACTGCATACTCCAAATGATTCACAGATGCACTCATCAACTGTAGCCTTTTGTTCTGATGTGAATGGTATAACTGGTCATAGGTGACTGAACCCTAAATGGAAAAATGAAGCAAAAAGCATACCCTAATATCTACTATATAGGTAAACGGGAAAATAAAACACGCATACATATACAGTCATCTAATGTGTAGGTAAATGGAGACATGAAAAAGGCATATATACACTGACTACCAACTACGTACAGGGTAAAAGGGAAAATGAATTAAGCATACATGCTCTGACATCTAATGTACAGGGTAAATGTGAAAATGAAACAAATATACAAACACTAACATGTACTGTAAGGATTAAGTTCTATATCCGAACATTAAGTGCTATTTAATAGTTGCTGCTAGAATTAATAAAAAAAGCAGTCATAATTGAAAATGTTCTTACCATTAATTAACATTACAAATTATTTAATTAATAAATGCAATGGTTCAAAGGATTTATTATATTACACGATAAAAAGGGACAAACACTGTCAACTGTCTGAGTTATATTTCACTGAGCACCTAATATACACCTCCTTTCTGTAACTTAATATGTATATGATAAATATGAATGCTGAGCGCATCATGAATTGATACATGTCTTTCATATGGTTGTGTTCTTTCCCTAGTTGCAGTTTGTTGAGCAGGGGAATTATGATGGGGCTGACCTGGAATTGGATATTTCGGTATTGCAAGTCTGTGGACAACTTACCTCTACATGCAGTGCTGGGCCTAAGTGTGCACTTTGGTCTTACGAACTGCATGTCTAGTTTACAGGTAACCTTCGAATGTGTTTGGAAGCAAACTTGTATCTTGTAATGACTTCCATTTTGGAATGATTTATGAACAAAAATATCGGCTTTTTATATGTATTTCCTTCTTGGATTAATTACACTTCATCAGACATGCAACTTCTTTAAGCACCAATCCTAAATAGTAGATCCACGAATCCAATCAGCTCTAAAATAACTTTGATTATATATTTTTGAATTTAGTACTGCAGTCTATTCGATAAACCCCTATTGGATGTGGTAGTGCGGTCTACTTGATCTTCTTGAATGTGGTAATTTAGATTATTTGAAAGACCCCTCTTGAATTTGGTATTGGAGTCTGTTTGATAGTCCCCTCTTGAACTTGTTACTTAAGTCTATACGAAAGGCCCATCTTAATAATTGGTTACTAATGATCAATGGTCACCATATTCAACACTAAAATCTTTACCCATCGAGAATATTTAAGATTTTGATATAACCCAGCATAGGAAAATATCTTGCTTATTTACCATAGTTAGTGCCTTTAAGGGTCGCAAATGGTTCATATAAAACTCTTTTAAAAGGTGTCTTGGCTGCTGGATGCTAGTGGCATCATCATCATCAGGAAAGATAATTGTTTTGAATCTGTTGACCCATACAACATCATAATCCAACAGGTTAAGGTTGTCATGTGTTATATTCAATATTCCTTACATAGTAAAATATGAAATGGTTCAGTCGCTTGTAAATGCATTTAAAGTACCACAGGAACGATGGCAGTTGTCACAGCTACCATCAATAGTCAATACAATATTAAAATTCAACTGTTACATAAGTTTTGGGGTTTTATTTATTCTCTTTAACCATGTTACATACATCACTGGATCTTGCCTAACATTCATCTGTACTTGATTTGTAGCTTAAAAACAGCAGTATAATTAATTCAGTAAGTTAGTTACAAAATATAATGCATTTATTAGAGAAATTCATGGGTGGTATATATGCATTTGTATTACGTATGTGTGTAAACCAAAATGAATTTGATAACAAATGTTGCAAAATTTAACTAATACAAAAAGTTTCAAAGCTTTTATTCATTGCTGTAGAAATTAAGAAATATAGAAAATTCTTAGTAATATTTATTTATATAATTCATACAATATACTAAATCTACTTACAAGACATTTTTCATGATTTAACGGCATAACGGATCTAAAAAGTCATATGATTCTGTGATTAAAATGAAACACGTTCTTCTGGTTAAATTTTGCTAACTTCGCAGACGAATTGTTGTAGAACCCTGAAACACCTTCAAGTCTCCCATCGATGACATCAAATGCATTATTGGTACAAGTCCTAATCAGGGATTTATTTGTCGTCTTAATCTTGACATGTTTCTCTTTGCAAAATGATCCAAGAATGTATATATCATCATCATCATCCACTGTAAACGCACTTATGCAACTGACGCAAAACCAGCTGATCGGTCTATTCATATCGCTTCGTACGGTCATACATTTGCTCGAGAAAGAGCGCAACATCTCGGTATTCAGAATTGTTGAGTTGTTCCAGGCAGGAGCCCAACACCGCCATAATAAGTATCCATTCTTCTACTTAGGGTGCAGAGGATAGTTTTTATGCACAAATTTAATGCAGCATCCACCGGCCTAGTATAAAAGAATCATGATAAACAAAATATACAAGTGTGGTCAAGAAGCTCATACTTTTGGATAGCTGTATTAAAACAGCATAATAATATTATTCGTTTGACCTAAGAAGTCAATGGCAGTTCATAGAAAAGATGTCTATGTACCCAAACCCCCCAAAAATGTATACCTGCATTATTCACTTACGAAGTTCATTTCCGACACCAGGTGATGCCAACAGTGCAAACGCAAGAGCATTTTCTATCATTTTACTTACTTCAAAAAGTGCTAGAATTAGTCATCCGTGACGTAATTTACGTATGGTAGAAAGCATGCCAGAAGGGTACTGGAGAGCATATTCTTATCAGCAGCTCTACGGTGGAAATGCCATCGGCGCGACAGCCTGTGCGCGGTGATTTGTTACTATTGTATTGCTCCGTCGCGAAGCGTTATCTTCGGAACGAAAGTGGAGGGATTAAGTCCCCCACCGCAATGTGTGGGGTTCCAAAAATACACGTGAGCCGTACTGGATTTTTTCGAGGCTGTCCTGGATGTGTATGGAACATACATCCATTGGATTAAGAGTCTGACACTCTTCCAGCTGAGAGAGAAAGAGATGCATTTACTATCATATCTTGTTGGTATAGCGCAATACACAAACCTAATAAAGGAATATGCATTAGATTGTCCCCATCTTAAGGTGGAGTTGGTCCCAAACTGTTAGGGTGGGAAACATGACTGAGCACTCCCATAGTCCAATCTATCCAAAATCTGACGTATACTCATGTTAACCTCGTCATCCATCAAATGCTAAGACACAACCTGGATAGGAAATATCAAATTATTATAGCAGATCTTGGTAACCTACTCAAAACAGCACGGCGATTGAGTCTTCGGTTAAGAACCACTGCTGTAGAGACAAGAATATCTTGTGGTCAAAACTGCATCAGAGACAGCTTTGACAATTTTAACATTTTGGCCATCAAGAACAACACGGTTTTCACAAGGATTCGTACAGAGTAACAAGAAGGGAAGTTAAATAACAGTGCCATCCGGTTCCGGCAATGATGAACACTAATGACACTTGCATTACATTCAAACCCCCTATTGAACTATTGTGAGCAGCAAATACCCCATCTAATAAAACATAAATTGTGCCATCCAATGAAGTTTGAAAACAGAAACTTGGTCTATGCTTTTTATTTAATGTCGGTGTTGTGATTATGTGATTGTTTGCATGTATGTGTATGTGCGTTTATGTGTATGTGTGGTGATAATATTTCACAATGCTAAGACTACTAATCATTTCTTTCTTTCAAAGTGTATGAAATGCTTTAAAGAAAAGAGACAAGTTATTTTGTCTTTTTCAGGTTTGAATTTAGAATTTGTTTCTCTAGGTATATATGCACAGATAGCTTTATGTCATCGCTTATTTGGATCACACACACTTATCCCACCATGGGACCTTTGAAAATAAAATGCTGCAACTGCCATTAAATATTCATTTTAAACCATTTTGAACAATACAATAATAAAAACATCACAACAAATCAAAATACCTCGACTAGTAAAGCAGCCGAAATAATTTACTATGGTAGGGACCTCCATCCTATCTCTCTTCAGACGCTAGGCAGCTGATTTTCATCGAAAGCTCAGAACACATCACGACTACCTTTTATACCTCAATTACACATAATATCTCAAAAGACATCTCTTGTTTGGCCATATTCCAGCAATATGGTAATCATTTGCAGCTTGCTGTGTACACATCAACTGTTCTACCATGCATAATTGCACTGGTCATTGTCCTGGTGGAACATTTCTGATCCCTAGTAGACTGGTTATGGTTGGCTTTTCTAATGTAATGTGTTGACAGAATATGTAAAAAATACAGTTTTAAAACGTTCTTGTAATTTTCAGTAGTGGTACGTTTTAACTACAAAAAGGTACTGCGGTAGACAACCTTTAAAATGGTATTCTAGGCCTACCACCGATAGAAATCACATGTATGACCACATCTTGAACTTCTGTCAGTAGATTTAAATATATAATCATTATAATAATCTAAGACTCATATGAAAACGTTTGTATGTCTTTCATATTATCTTGATCTAAAAAGGTCTAAAGCTTTAATCAAGCAATGGCCATGCTAGATGCCTTTCCACAAAACATACAAATAATTTAACATAATTTGTAATAACTTTAATATTTAGCTAAATCATGGTTGAAGATACAAACTTCGTGAAGCAGGTATTGGCCTTGAACTACTTATTGAGAAAAAACATATATTGTACATGACGTACCATTACCATGACCTCTGACCTTTAGATACCAGATTCTATTGGTTTTTGCATTACTCTAAGTGTAAGCAATCCACAAGTTCATTATTCTGCCAGACCCATCTTCCACTGAGCTATTATGCATATATATATATATATATATATATACATATATATATATATATATATATATATATATATATATATATATATACTTTTTGACTTTTTAATGAAAAGTACCTTGATAAAAGAAACAGATCTCTTCCACACCTTAAGTGGAAGACATCTGCAAACTCTAGTCAATGTACTAGGTCTAGAATTACCATTGCTATGAATGAGAAACATTTTTCGTTTATCAGTCAGAGAAACATAATGACCTTAAAAATCATAGGTTTCTTTCTAATGTGCAAGTCATTCATAAACTTTGGTGGAGGTAAATGGTAAAACAATTTTATTTTTGTGCAGAAACCCTTTTTCTCCTCTCTATGTAATCTTGACCTTTAACACTTTAACCCCAAATCAAAGAGATTTATCCTTGTGGTAGTTCTCTACAGTTTCATATTTTGCACATGGTTAGAATTTTAAAGAAAAATAATTTCTTAGGTTCTCCTCACTGGTTGTTGCTGTTGTTATAGGGTTTAAAGCCATTTCTCCATGCAAGATAGGCTGTATATGGTGACCAGAATAACCGGTGGAAGAAGAACCACCAACCTATGGGAAGCTACTGACAGCTTTCTCACATACCCACATTCGATGAGTATGAGACTCAAACTGATACAGACAGAGATGAGATGGCAGTGGTCAGTAAGGTGAGCACTTTAGAATACTTGCCCCACCCTGAGCCCCTCCTTACTGGTTATACAGACTTTTATTTAAAAAAGATAGTTTATGTCTTAGTTATTGTTGAAAGAATGTTTAATTGCCTTTATTTTGATGTATAGTTGATGGGTGTAGTTTATACAGCTTGGATTTACTACAGAGCTTCACCTATATAAAAATGTCTAGCCCTGCTTGGCATTTTCACTTCGTGGACTTTAGAGGCAAATTGTATAAAAAGAGCAGATACCTTTTCAACATTTTATATATTTTGTAATTCGTTCATTACAAAGAAGATGGTATTGTCTAGTCCAGCAAAGATTTGTTTCCCTTTTTAATAACTGCTAAAGATAGTGTAATCTAGAATAATTCAGTCTGATATTTTGAGCACATGCGAACAATCATTTTCATTAAATGTGTGCTTAGAACATGTGCAATTTCCACAAGGACAAAATCCAAAGAAATGTCATCCATAGTACATGAAAATAATATATAGGTGTGCCAAATTCTCTACACTGTGTATGTTGCAAAGAGAACCAACTTCATCTTACACCTGTCACTCTCTTACAAGTTTATAATCTCTGCCCCCTATCCCAAGTACAAGCCAAAGTTTGGTAATTACTGTTGATGGATTACTTGAGTTATGATGCAGAAAATTGAATGGTAGCTTATTGGTGGTTGGATAAACAGGCATAACATATAGGCATTATTTAGATTTTATTGCCACGTGACCACAATACTGGCTACATAGTGCTGATAACAATCAAAATTCAATAAAAATATGTTGAAAAAAGAATTAGACAATAAGTCACAAAGTTAAACACCTCTAAAAAATAGCCATTAGTACCAGAAAATATAGAATAAACAGGTTAAAATTCTGCAAATGGTAAATAGAATAAGATATATATATATATATATATATATATATATATATATATATATATATATATATATATATATATATATGCACATACTTTGTGATAGTACATCATAATAAAATTCCCAATTGAGTTCACATTAAAAAACTTTTGAATGATGTAACTCTCCAATGATGGATTTGATGTTATGGAGTTTGCTGTTGAGTTTCTATTTTCATCCCACACATATTGACAAGTATATGGAATTTGCAAATTAAGATAACATGTGAAGAGGGTAGCTTTGGATGCTTTGTCTACTTTTTTGTTACCTTTGTTGACAATGTGTCTAGGTAATCAGTATTGCAAAACAATTTTTACAGACTATGGGAAAATCAGGTTTCTATAAAATCTGGGACATAAATTGGCTGTACAAGGCAATGATGGCAATACAATAGTTTGCATATCATAGCAAATCAAAACAAAATGTCATCCACATACAGAGGGCATGGATTTCAGAATTTCACCTTATTAATTTTACTGTTAAATAGGGTGACAGACAATATGCTGCCCTGAGGTACACCCCTGTCCTGAAGATACTTCTTCAGAATGGGTGCTATTATTTGTATCCATAGCAACATCCTGGAGTATCGTAATTAAAGACATATTGGATCAGCTACAAAATTTGATTCACAGTGGGACTGACATATTTCTCAATTTGTGTTGTTTAATTTCCACCGCTGTCCTAGACATTATGACATAATCAGCTACAGTTTCTTGCAGACATAATAAAGCTTATACAGAGAAAAAATTTACCATAGATGGATATAAACCAAAATATAGTTTAAAATGGTAAACATTATTGATACAGAGTAAAAAAATATATTGAGCAAATGAGTGAATGATTTCACTGTATTTTTATTTGAAATATCTTTCATTGCAAAGTTGAACTTTGTAATTTGCAAACCATAGATCTGTTATAACATACATATTTTCAAAAACATGTGTACCAACAGTAAATCGTCTGAGTTGACAATGCATCCTGAGAATTGAAAATACATAATTTTTGAAGCGAAATGTCAAGACAATATAAAATATGCATGTATTCTTGCAGTCAGACATGTTTTTTCACTGCCCATAATGGTGGAGGGGGATACAAATCAACTGCACTTGATATATGTATATACATGTTTGCAAAATTCACTTCAGAACCTATGAATGTAATCAGGCTTGTTAATACTGAAAACATTAATACAAGGAAGAATTTAGATATAGCTTGACTTTTTGCCTGAATGAATATATGCCAATCAAGATGCCTCCCCTTATTAAATCCAACCGCTATTGCAAAATAACAGCCAAGCTGACAAAACATGCTCAAGCAGGTTTGCAATGACAGATACCTTATTAATCTTTTCTGGTTGCCTTTGTCAAAATTAAATCCTGATCAACAAAGTGAGTAAATTCAGAAATTAGATTATTATCTTATCTATGAAGTTATTTAGAGCTGTTTTATTGAAAGACTGGATACAACAATACCACTCAAGATTGAAAATGACTGATTGAAGCAAATAAGCATGTAAGAAAGTTTCAAATACATCATCAATTGACCTCTTTTTACCTTATGTTTTCTAAAAGATTTCTTTTATCTTGTCCAATGTTATGAAATGTCAATATAAATGTTCAAAAAGATCAATATGGTTAAGAAAAAAATTAACAGATGCTTTTAGAAATTCAATAACTTTATAAATACATGTAAATAAAACACCTGAGCATCATAATAATCAATAAAATTCATGATATGTATCAAGAAAAATGGCAATATCACAGGTATATAATAACTGAAAAATACTGCATCATCATGTATAATCATACACTAAAACAATTAAAATAGGTTGCTGTTACTTGCCAGCATACAGATGTATTGATAACAGTGAGGATGTATCTATAAAGAACAGTTCAACATCTTCTTAAAATATTCGAATTATATTTCGTTTTTTTTTTTAATACTAATTAAAACATAAATGAATACAATTGTCAGCTCCTGGAGGTCCTAAATACATCTTTTTTGTCATTTGATGAAATATCAATTATTTTGCAATAAAGCTGATCTGATCTTAATATTTATCTTTATATAACTGTTGTCCTGCTGCAATCAAAAGTCAATACATATTGTGTCCTACCACAGTTGTGAAGAATAATTACTGATAAATTTCACTGAAAAGAGAAATATCTATTAGTTTGGGTATGCTCCATGTTCATAATATCTATTTTCAGGACTTTATTCCCATGAAATATCACCTGAGATTGTTTAAGTATTTGTTGAAAGAAACTATTAATAAATTTCAAAATTGTCACTCACTCACTACTGGTAAGCCTTCCATGAAACTGGAAAGCAATATTTAACACCGTAAAAATCACTATTCTTAAATAGTTCTCTCAAAATTGATACTTTACATGGTGTCAATCAATATTCTCATGAAGTCAACACTAGTCGTGGTGTCAATCAATATTTTCAGCCAGATCATGAGAAATAACTCATGATAAAGATCACAAGTCTAAAATATGACAGTTCTGAAGCATTAATGACCAACTGAAACAAGGAAGAATAAGTTATTACTTATGGAAACAAATTTTATTTTGGGAATTTCCCACAAAGCCTTGCCTTCTCATTGACATTGCTGATCAATTATGAAAAAAATGGATGACACATTAAGAATTAACTTTTGCAACAACTGTGGATCATAGTAATAATGATTTTGCACCAGGCTGTCAAAACCTCCTATTAATGGCGCAGCTAATCTCTACCTCATTAAGCTGTCACAAACACTCATAGATTATGCAATAATACAAATACAGCATTACCAATGGTGATATGGACTGATTACAATGCTTTGTTTGGCATTGTTGTTGTTTTTGGTTTAATGTCATTTTAGCACATGATATTCTATACATGGCAGCCAGTATATCTGGTGGAGAAGAATCAGAAAAAATCTTGGAAAGAATCCCTGACCCATTGGAAGCTACTGGCAGACTTTCTCACATACCCACTCTGGCCAAGTCTGAGATTTGAACCCATGCAGGCAGATGTGAGATGTCAGTGATAAGTAATATTAAGTGCCTTAATCTACAGAAAGAGCTGGGGTCTTCTTTGCTTCATTTAAATGGCATAGTACTTGTTACAATGTGTTCTGTGTATTATCAAGTTATATCACTGTAGTAACTGTATTTAAGAAATTGAGCTAATCCAAAGGTTAAACCAGGTCACTGAATCAGGCCACAGTGACCTGTTTTGACTGAAGAGTACTATACTTCTCTTGAAGCATCTACATACTAAGTCACATGACTTTGCAAGCAGTTGAGTCTACAATCTTCAACCCTACTTACCTGGATCTGAATGTTTCCAAAACTGAGCATAGATGCAAACATAGGCCTAAAAATAGGTATGCACAAATCTATGAATATAAGTAAGTGACCTAGTTTACAATGCAATGGTACACTTCAAACATTTTCATAGCAAGTCACGTGACTTGACAACAGTTAATATCCGAAACAATCTGAGCAAAAACTAATACCCCAAAAAACAAAAGAACATATAGCAAGTGCTGTTATGGTGGAAAGATTACAGTGCCATTTTATTATAACTTTTACAATGTGATAAAACTATTACATCTAATAATTATTTTGCAGACAATGCAGTTAGTTAATAAAAATGTGAGAAAGCACTGGAATATTTATTTTTAGTATTATATGGACAAATCTTTTAATCCTCTAATAAACATCGCCATGGTCAGCAAACTAGTGATGCCCAAATTCTTCTGTAAACAATTGTAGAAAAATTCTGGGGCCTGAAATGAAAGATTAAATATTTGAAAGAAATGAATATAATATAGTAATTATGATTATGAATACTTTGTGTTTAAATAATTCATGCTGTATTCTGAACTATATATCATTAAAATGTGTATACTACAAGTCAAACCAGGCAGATCCAATGTTGGGAACTGAATCCACACCATAATGACATAATAACCATGCTGCTACCACTACTCCCTCCTGCTATAGTCAATATTTGTATGACATTAAGCCATGCAAAGTCAATACTTTTATGCCATTAAACCAGCTATAGTCAATACTTTTATGTCATTAAGACAGGCATAGTCAATACTTTTATACCATTAAGCCAGGCATAGTCAATACTTTTATGTCATTAAACCAGCTATAATCAATATGTTTATGCCATTAAGCCAGCTATAGTCAATACTTTTATACCATTAAGCCAGGCATAGTCAATACTTTTATGCCATTAAACCAGCTATAGTCAATACTTTTATGTCATTAAGACAGGCATAGTCAATACTTTTATACCATTAAGCCAGGCATAGTCAATACTTTTACGCCATTAAACCAGCTATAATCAATACGTTTATGCCATTAAGCCAGCTATAGGCAATACTTTTACACCATTAAGCCAGCTATAGTCAATACTTTTATGCCATTAAGCCAGCTATAGTCAATACTTTTATGCCATTAAGCCAGGTATAGGCAATACTTTTATGCCATTAAGCCAGCCATAGTCAAATCTTTATGCCATTGAGCCAGTCATAGAAATGCCATTAAGCCAGCCATAGTCAATGCCTTTATGCCATTAAGACAGACATACTCAGTACGTTTATGCCATTAAGAAACAGAACATAACCCAGATTATTCTAATGCAGCTGTAAAGTGATAGCACACAAGAATCTGAATTACGATGCAACAACTTTCAAATAATGCTGAATATTTTATACAGAATAAAGAATCTACTGCTAAACATTTTATGCAAGCATTGTTAATAGCTTCAGAGAAATTTAACCTCATAGTTATCAGTAAATTCTGAAACTAATTATTGTAAGTTCAAGAAATTGGTGTTTTGCATCAGGATACAAGACATAAATCACTACATTGTCAGAATTGGGGGTGAGATTGAGTAAGAAACAAACCTTAGTATCAGACCTGGGGGTCAAAAAATTGGAGGGGGCATGGTCTCTAACACACAAATGAGAGTAAACACTTTTAGAACTGCTTGACCTTCATACCTCTGATCTCATCATCACCAAAAGTACAAGCTCTTTACCCGTCAATTTTTCAAAGTTTTTCCTGGAAGAAAAGTGAAACAATTGATAAATTTTCAGCAATAAAGGCAACACAAGGTTAATGCACTGTATGTCTCATTTACCACGTTTATTCACTGAAACATATGCACAAAGACGGCCCAGCTGGTCTACATTATCCAAATGCAATACAGTGCAAGTAATCTGCATACATGTATTTATACATACTTTGTTTATTGACAGATCAGCAGCATATTTTATAAATTTCATGTGTAAGATTATGTAACTAATATATATAGATAATTTGTTGGTTTTGTTCATAATTTTTACATTTATATATACATTGTTCTCCTGTCCCTTTTACATTTATATTATCCCTTCTGTGCTCCTGTCCCTTTTACATATTATCCTTTCTGTGTTCCTGTCCCTTTTACATTTATATTATCCCTTCTGTGCTCCTGTTCTTTTTATATTTATATCATCCTTTCTGTGCCCCTGTCTCTTTTATGTTTATATTATCCTTTCTGTGCTCCTGTCCCTTTTATGTTGATATTATCCTTTTGGTTCTTCTTACTTTAATAGAATTTGTATGATACAACTTTAAAGAGGGTCTATAATGAGTGAAGACTGTACAAATTAGTTTAAATAAGGCAGCAGTATACCAAGGGGCTTTATAAGAAGTGCAGAATGTACCAAGGGACTTCATAATTAGTGAAGAATGTACCTAAGGAATTTATAAGGAGTGAAGACTGTACCAAAATTCTTTACAAGGGGTGTAGACTGTACCTGCGAACCTTATAATAAAGAAAGCAGCAGTATATCAAGGGGATTTATAATGAGTGAGGACTGTACATGCATGTGCAATAGACTTACTTTGGGAGATTGTGTTTTTCAATCCATTTGTTGACTTGAACAGGTGTCCATTCCCAAGCAGCATCCACATGTGGTGAGTGTACCGTGTGTCCTGCTTTCCTTGGAGTTACTGCTGCAGGCATACCATCCACTGTTTCCATGGTATCTTCCTGAGTAAGGACATTATATTTACATTTCATGAATACTGTGTTATAAAGCAGAGTAATTAAAATACTACATCATGCAATAAAACCTCTTAAGGTCATAATCTACTTCAGTTACTTAACAGTACTGTATTGCAATTTCAAAGAATAAAACCAGAAGGACTTTTTTGTCATATGATAAACATAAGATTATATTAATTTTGTGACTCTTAATTAAATATATGCAACCATTGGAATCATTTCTCTCAAAAGTAAAAATTATTCAAGTCATTATATTTCTTACATGAGCACTCATCTAAAATCTAGATATTTTAATTATTTTGGGGAAAATTACAGTTAGAACATTCTTCAAAAGGACTTTAAATCAGGAAATACCACATTGTACATGAATATAACATGCTTAGTGATTACATGTTGTTGTTGTTGTCGGGGTTTATGAGGGGTACTCACCATCAGGAAAAGAGTTTTAAAAATAAATAATAAAAATTAGCCAAGCTTTCTTTTGAAGTGGAGGAAGGTTTTACCACTGTGCATCCAGTTGTAAATGTACTTAAAACAGGAGTCTGAAGGTAAAATACAGAATGGCAAGATTTCTTGCTTGAATATGTCCATGATGAAACATATAAATAATAATAATAATAATAATAATAATAATAATAACACCCTGTCTCCCATCCCTCCACCTCCCAACACAGATCCAAGCTACATTCATTTGAAACCTTTCTTGTAGTTGTCTCATCCTCCTAAAACATCATAATAAATATAATCTCCTCCCTTTAGTAAATGTAGGATGAGTTCAAGTCACAAATAAGGAATCCACACTAATGATAAAAATATGATCTTTAGACCTCACACCCTCCTCCATTTTGAAGTCTTACACCCTCCTCCATTAGGAAGCCTCACACCCTCCTCCACTAGGGAAGCAAGACCAAGATTTGAAACATTTCATGTTATCTGCTCAGTCTTCAAAAAACATCATGCCAAATATTAGCACCCTCCCTCAGTCTGGTTAGGTGGCGGTTACAGGGATAACATTGATAGACAGATGGATGGATGGACAAGATATGAACACAGACACATAGATGAACAGACCGACACACAGATGGACATTCTACCTATCACAGTATATCTATAAATATATATTGGATCCTGATATGCTGTGACTGATGTACTTGGTTAATTACTGGATCTGGTGACTGGTATACTTTATTATGTACTTGATCCCAATATGGAAAGATTGACTTGTGTACTTTATTATTTAGTGGATCCCAATTTGCAGTGAGTGACTGATGCAATTTATTATTTACTGGATCCAAATATGCTGTGAGTGACTCGTGTAATTTCTTAATTACTGGATCCCAATATACAGTGAGTGACTGGTGAACCTTATTATTTACTGGATCCCAATATACAGTTTGTGACTGGTGCACTTTATATTCTATTCTGAATCCCAATATACAGTGAGTGACTGGTATACTTTAATATATACTTTATCCCAAATTGCAGTGAGTGACTGGTGTACTTTACAATTTACTGTGTCTGAATCTAGTATCAAAGAGCAGAAATG
This sequence comes from Megalonaias nervosa, assembly GCA_016617855.1. Lineage (NCBI taxonomy): Eukaryota > Metazoa > Mollusca > Bivalvia > Unionida > Unionidae > Megalonaias > Megalonaias nervosa. Next base: position 173,128 of record JAECUM010004987.1, read on the forward strand.
AAAAAAAAAAAAAAGAAAAATCTTAGTTTTCTATTTTATACTCACACGCTGGCTTTTAATGGGTGTTATTTTAGGCTCTACACCTTCCTTTCCATAGCTGATAGCAATCTCACGAATGAGCTCCTTAACCTTTGCTTCAAAAGGGTACTTTCCACTGAACTCGTAATATAGCTTTGCTCCAATAAGAAAGCCTAGCCATCCATCTGGTTGGTATCCTTTTTCCATCTTCAGGGGAATAATTTTCTTTCTCAGCTGAAATGCATATTCTGCCTCTGCAAAAAAACATATACATTAGTTTAGCAATTATTGCATTTGCTCTACAACTCTGCAGTCCTCAATTCCCAATTGATGGATAACCAACTCCATCCAACCATCCAATGTTTTAATTTTTACTGCCAATTCATTTAACTTGAAATGGAAGCTTTTACCATGATAAAGGCTTTTGTTTTACACACAAAGTATATTCACTACTTTCCACTTATATTTGTGTATCAAACACTGAAGTACACTCCACTACACAGTGAAATCTCCAAGATTTACAAGTGAAGTCATGCCAAAACTAAACTGTGCTGCTCAGTAATAAACTTCTCACTGATTTACTATCCATGACACTACTACCTACAGTACGCCTTTTATGGACACACCATTTAATTGGAGCAAGGTGAGAGATGGCCTGGGTTTTTCCTTTGAGCCGGGCCATTTGTTTGCTTTAACTTTTAACCAAAATTCACAAATGAGTCTCGGCCAAATTTATCAAAATGAACGAAAGAAAATGATCGAGAAGCAACAACTTTACTCATGAAAGTTTAAAATGTTTATGCCCTTTTAGTCACCCAAAACATATATCGTGTGTATCAGATACACACAACAAGAAACTGTTCATTAAATCTATAATTGTTTTCACTCAGTTTTGTTGGTTCCCTTTTGGTGATGAAAATATGGCATGAAATTATCACAAGTATGTTTGATTAACCCTATTAAAAACGTGCATTCATGATTTTGTATTTTTCATGTGTGCGACAGTTGAACATCGTCATTATTGACATGATCGTTATACCGACAATAATTATGACTTATTTATATTCTATAGGACGACAAAATATTACATCTGTATGCTTAATTAAGTGAATTCACCAAATTTTTAAATAACTAATGCATTTTATCAAAGTTTTTGCAATGTAGAATGGTAACGTATATGTGGTAGAGTAAATGTTTTAAAGTTCAAACAACTGCAATGTACACTTTTGTGTACAATTAAAAAGACTTGAATGTATATACAGTCTCACGTATAGAAAACAACATTTTTAGCCAATGAAACAGAGGGAACTGTTCACCTGTACTGCTTAGATAACGTGTGCATTTCACTAACAAGAAGCAAACATATTGTCAATTAATTCCATTTCGGCATAAGATATTTTAAATATTCATTTCGATTTTCCTGATGGGACAAGATATTCAACTTTATAAAGGATATTTTGTTCATCAGTCCATACAAGATCAGGTTGTTCCAGCCATTTGAAGAGTCTTTTTGCTTGTTTCATAAAGTTAATCTCAGAGTCTTTGTCATCAATATCAATGTGTTCTTCCAAGGTACCATTTTCCATTGTAAAATGGCAGGTACGAAGTCCTTCTTTACATCCAACAGATGCAAGCGCTGAGGTGTCCTTTTCAGAGATATTAGGGTCCATGGCTACGTCTGGCTGTATAGATGGATGGGTACTACTTGGTGGGTCACCAACAGTGACTGACAAAGTGCTCTCATCTGGTGAAGTGGTAAGCTGACTCAAGAGATGTTCTGAATGGTCCAGTTGTCGCAGCAATAACCCGTTGTTGTTGTTGTTGTTGTTATAGGGTTTAACGCCATTTTTCAGCACAAGATAGGCTATATATGGCGGCCAGTATTAGTGGTGGAGGAAAAACCCTGGAAAACCCCGGGAAGAACCACCGACACACGAGAAGCTACTGGCAGGCTTTCTCACGTACCCACATTAGCCGAGCCTGGACTCGAACTCACGCAGACAGAGGTGAGATGGCAGTGATCCGTAACGGTCAGCGCTTTAGACCACTCGGCCACTCGGGGCCCCCCACAAGAACCCGTAATGCACACCGAACAGTAACAGAAAGTTCTTGTGCTGCAATGTCATCTCATGGAGGGCAAATAAAACTACTGAGTATATTTAGCATGAAATCACATTTAGATAAAACAATGCAATAACATTTACATAAAACAATGCAATAACATTTACATAAAACAATGCAATAACAACTAATATGACCAGGAGTAAATTATGTAATTGCAAATTCAAAACGAAAATTTCACAAAATAAAATCAATCATCCCAAGTGACCACATCAAAAGGAAGCTTTGTAATAAACAATCATTTTCTTAACTCAGGAAGCTGTACATTGAATATGGTGCTTAATGTTTTATTTAATTTGAAATGTAACTTAGAATTTAAGGTATCTATATTATTTTTATTGTGACTGGTATTTGCTTTATTTACCTAAATACTAAATTCACTTTAAATTACTGCCTTTTTAATATGCCTTGCTTGCATATATTTTAAGTTGTGTGCTGTTTGATTTGTCTCTGTAGTTGTATAATATGATCTTCCAACATCTTCATGTGGTGTTACGTCTTCCTTGTTTTTATCATGTCCGTAAGAATCTCATTAGAAATTATGCTGATTTGCTGTTTTAGTAATGACAATTATGCTGAATAGTTGTTTTAATCTTGCAAATTATGCATAATTGTTTCAATCATAGCAACTATAAAGAACTCTTATCTTAGCTCTCTTATCGTTTTTACTTAGGTATAGGTTGGATCCAACTGCAAAAGACAATGACATTGATCTTGCATCACATTATGTGCCATTACATCTTCATTGTGTTAGTCATATCCGTAAGAAGCTCATTAGAAATTATGCTGATTTGCTGTTTTAATAATGACAATTATGCTGAATTGTTGTTTTCTTCATTCCAATTATGCTGAATTGTCATTTTAATCTTGCCAATTATGCTGAATTGTTGTTTTATTTATTCCAATTATGCAGAATTGTCATTTTGATCATAGCAACTATAAATAAATCTTATCTTAGCTCTCTTACTATATGTACATAGGTATGGGTTGGATCCAACTGCAAACAACGACCCTGATCTTCCATCACATTATGTGCCAACTGATAAGGGTCCAACTTGTTTGTTTTACTGATTAGTCCTAACAAACTACATAGACCTAGATCTGATGGTAAAAAAAAATGTGAAGCAGATATGGGTTCTTGCATTTTATAATTGGATTGAATTTACACTAGAGTATATATGGTACCTAGTGGCTAGATTGTAATAGGGACTGCTCCAATAGCCTAGTGGTTTGAGCATCTGCCTTGGATGTGGGAGGTCACGGGTTCGAACCTTGGCCAAGTCATACCATAGATGGTGCTAATAGCTGCCTTGCTAGGCACTCAGCATTAAGAGGTTAGTGTTAAGACTGGTCAGGCTGGTGTCAGGATAACTTGACTGGGTGGGACCTCATTCTACATGTCTGCAGCAAGAGTACCCAGTGTTAGACATCGCTATAAACTGCCACACTGTGGACATCATAACAATATGACAGAAAAATTGTTAAATCTATGTTAAAAATCCAAATCACACACACACACACACAGATCATAATGGGCAAGGGTTGAATTATATTAATAACAAGTCAATGCTGTAAGGTACAATGAAACTACTAATACTCAAATATCATTCATATCTCAAAAACATTTGAGGGACTTTCAGAGTCCTCATTTGAAGGACTTTCAGAGTCCTCATAATTATCATATATACTCAAGTAAAACTGCTTCACTGTTTTTAAATGTTTACCTGCTCTACAGTTTGGACTGTCCTTGTATTTCTGTGACATGCATATAAGAACAATGTGTGCGAGTTCTACAGCCTCTGCCATGGCTTGGAGCGTTGAGCCACCCATGTTGTCAATATCCATCCACACAACATAACCTTGTTTTTTCAGAAAGTCTCTTATTGCTACCAACTCCTTCTGATGGCTCCAATTGTAGCTGATCATGATGTGGCCTGTGTTGTTTGGTACTGGTGCTCCAGGGATCTCACTTGATTTGCTGGCTGCACTTGCAGGTCTGTTCTTTTGTTCAAAAGAATTACCTAAATGGATAAAATTTTGAGGATGAGAGTGAGACCCCTTTTAGCAAGAGATGTGTTCATGGAACATAAATGCTTTATCATATTTCATGGAAAAATTGACCTAAAGACAAAACTTGACTACATGGATGGATAGATGGAGAGAGTAGAATTCCTGACACACATATTTTACAAGATTTAACAACCAAACAATAAAGCAACAATTTTGCTGTCAAGAAGTTTTAAGGATCACTGAGGACAATACTGCTGTGTTCATAAGTAAGGTATTTAACGGGGCCTGTCCTAGTCAGTCCATTTGTACCAAATTCAGCTTGGAGGTGAGCCTCTAGCAAACTGGTATTAGTTTTATCTACATGGGAAAATGATCATTTAAACTGACAAAATTTCATGTTTAACCTAATTACTGATGTTAATTTGTGTTCTATTAAACTTTAACCAGTATGAAATGTTGGAGCAATGGTTCTCAACATAGTCAGGTACATTTGTTTTTCAGATTACATGTAGAACTATTACAATAAAAGTTCCATGAATGGCACATCCTGCGCCTCGTTGAACATTAATATAAGTAGATAATTGAAAGTGTAGTGCAGAAACCTGCTTTCTTCATCCAGGAAGAATGGCTTTGACCTTTGTCCTTGTGACCCGGAAATTTATAGGCTTCTTCCTTACCCCAAGTGCAAGCCATCCACAAAGTTTAGTTGAGGTATGTCATGTAGGTTGAAAAACATTATTGTATGGATATTTCTATTCTTTTGGCCATAGTGACCTTGATTTCAGACATTTTGACCTTGAAATCAATTGGGTTTTTCATATAGTAAGTGCAAGCCATCCACAATATTTGGTAACCATAGATGATGAAGAACACGTTTTGTGCTAAAACCAGTCGCTTCTTTCAGCCAATGATCTTGACCTTTGACCTTTTAAATCAATTGGTTTGTTCCTTATCCCATGTGCAAGCTATCCATACAATTTGGTAATGATCCTACAGAACTCAAGTTGTTGTTAAGAAACTATTTTCCTTCTTTCAGTTAGTGATTTTCATCTTTGAGCTTTTGAACCAAAAATTGCTAAAGTTCTTCCTCTCTTATGTGCAAGTTATCCACAAAGTTTGGTAACTGTAATGGTGGAGAACTTGAGGTATTGTGTGGAAACCATTATTTTTCTTTCAGTGACTTTGATATTTTTAACCCTGAACTCTATAAGTTTTTTTCCTTACCCCTTGTGCGAGCCATCCTTGAAGTGCATACTGTAGATGGTGGAGAATTTGAGTAAATATGCTTATACATATTTGCCAGCTAACAGATGGACAGACAGACAAGATTAAATTAAAAAATGTAAAATTTTCTGCCCTATGGCAGTCATGTACAAATTTATATGGAGTGAATTTAGTAAGCTCTAATACTTAAATTGAATCTGAGCATGTGGCAAATGCAGATGGTTGTAATTTTTAACTCTCCAGAGTGCACCAGTCAAAAGTAAATTATCATCAAATTCAATTCAATTCATTTCTACAATCTGGTCTCATCCATAGTCCTTCATATTTAATAGATGATAAGCACCTACCATTCACATCTATTTTTAGAAAATGTTGACATATTTTCTACAGATAGTTTTATCTGATAATAAGCATAGTCATAATTTTTGGAAACATTTATTGAGCTGACCACCTGTACTTACCAAATGAGAAATACTGTAGGCTTGTTCTTTGGTCTTAAAATGGCATATATACTATAGACTGGATTCTTGATCTTAAAAGAGAAATACTGCAGGCTGGTCACTTTTGGTTTATCATGATATAAATACTTTAGACTGATCCCCTGTCGCTGTTCTTATCATGAGGGTAAAACTTTAGGTTTGCCTCGTGGTCTGGTCATCAAAGAAATTTTAATTTACTCCCTGGTCTTAGCAAGAGAAAATACTGTATGTTGACCCCATGGCCTTATCAGGAAAGAAATACTGGCTAATCCATGGTCTTATCATAGGTGTAATACTGTAAGCTGGCCCAGGAGGGGAAATACCATAGGATTCTCCCCTGGTCTTGTCATTAGGGAAATACTATGAGCTGACCCTTTTTGTCCTATCATGGGATAATATCATAGGCTGACTCAATGGTCTAATCATGGGAAAAATTTTGTAATTTGGCCCTATGGTCTTATCACGGGGGAAATACCACAGGCAGGATTCCTGGTCTTAACATTGAAGAATTAATGTAGCCTGGTCCCCTGGTTTCCTCAAAGAAGAAATAATTTTGGCTGACTGCTGGTCTTATCATGAGATAGTACTGTAGATCGGACCCTTTGTCTTATCATGGTAGAAATGCTACTGTCTAAGCCTCTGGTCTTATGCTGGGAGAGATAATAAAGGCTTTGTTTAAGGACCCTGGATACCTTTTTTAGATGATACACATTCAAAGGATTGGTGTTTGCTACAAATATTTTAAGAAAAATAGACAATTCAGTTTTTGAAAATGGAAATTATATTAACCTTTTGTAATTTTCCCCTTGATACATAAGCATAATGACTCTAAATTTAATACTGATTTTAACTTGTTGTTAAATAAATAGTATAGTTTAGAGTTAACAATCAGCTAGTATTATTATTCTATTGATGGTTTGAACAGTTCACTGCTTGCTGGTGATTATTTTCCAGCAAAAAATTTGAAAATAGCAGATTGTATAAATATATGTACAATTCTACCGTATTAGCCATGGACAGTAGACTGAGGTTCCAGTGAACTCTCTCTCTCTCTCTCTCTCTCTCTCTCTCTCTCTCTCTCTCTATATATATATATATATATATATATACAGCTCCAATTGCAAAAAAACACAGATACTGATCTGCCATTGCATAATTTGCAAAGAATTTGAAATCAGTATATTGTGTAAATGTACAATTCTACCATTTTAGCTATTGACAGTAGACTGACAAGCCAGTGAACACCACACACACACACACACACACACACACACATATATATATATATATATATATATATATATATATATACTTGCATGCAAATCAGCTCCAGCCACAAACAACACAGACCCTGATCTGCCATTGCATAAAGTGCCAGTAGGCCAGTAGATCTATGTTGTTTGTTCTACTGATTACTCCTAACAAACTGCATAGACTCATATCTGCTGGTGGCATTATGCCCCATCAGATCTGGGTGTGTACAGTTTGTAGTTGGATCCAAATTTTATGTGAATATATATGGTATCTAAAGCAAACCATGCCCAGAATAAAGGTCCTATATGATGAAAGGGTGAACTTTTTTGTTATTATAATATATTTTACAATGCTTAATGTCAATTTTTATTATTATAATATACTTTCCAATATTTAATGTAAATATTTATTATTATAATATACTTTACAATGATTATTAAATGTTAATTTTTATTAATATAATAAACTTTGCAATGATTGTGTAATGTCAATTTTTATTATTATAATATATTTTACAATCATACTTTACTATGTTTAATGTCAGTTTCTTCTGTTCCATTCTCTGTTGTCTGTGTTCATCCATTTGCATAGAACTTTATTTGAATTAAAATCATTGATCCATTTCAAAAACATTTAATCTAAATTAAAATCATTCATCCATTTACAAAGTACTTAATTTAAATTAAAATCATTCATTCATTTACAAAGTACTTAATTTAAATTAAAATCATTCATTCATTTACAAAGTACTTAATTTAAATTAAAATCATTCATCCATTTACAAAGTACTTAATTTAAATTAAAATCATTCATCCATTTTCATTGCATTTAATTTAAATTAAATGACCTCATACTTTATGTCATGATGTTGTTCATTCTGTCACAAAATATAACAAGATTTTTATGCCTGGGATGATTAAAAAAATCAACACTTGACAGCAGATACATGTATGCAATGATGGTCAATGGCAATCTTGAAAATATGAAACATATCTATACCTATATGTTTATACTTTTCATTATTTTGAAGCGTCTCGCGAAGTACCCACAATGTTCCATCAGCAGCCTTTCTGACCTCCTTATCTGAGGATTTTTCTTTGAATTCTATCAGCAAGTCAATAATCATGAGCTCTTTGTCATCCACAATCTTGCTGTGGTTCTCTTTCTCAAAAGCCAGAACCCAGATAGCTCCGACTGCCTCTGTGTTATAGAAAAAAGGAGTTTATTATGTAACTACCTATTCTATATGCAATTTTCCTACACATACAAATTGACATACAGCACTTCCTCACAATAAGGACCTTCATTATTACACCTATTCCTTGCAGCACATTAAAATGAGGGAGTATATATATGTTTTACCTTATCATGAGGTGGTCTCATGATAATGCATCATAGTATGTGGCATAGCTGGGTAGTGTTTTAATGAGTGGCTACTGCATATGTATTGATTAATGTTTTAATGAGTGGCTACTGTATATGCATTGATTAGAGTTTTAATGCGTGGCCACTGTATATGCATGGTTATTGGTTAGAGTTGTAATGAGTGGCTATTGTATATGTATTGGTTAGAGTTTTAATGAGTGGCTACTGCAGATGTATTGATTAGTGTTTTAATGAGTGGCTACTGTGTATGTACTGGTTAACGTTTTAATGGGTGGCTACTGTATATGCATCGGTTAGAGTTTTAATGAGTGGCTACTGTATATGTATTGATTAGTGTTTCAAAGAGTGGCTACTGCATATGTATTGGTTCGAGTTTTAATCAGTGGCTACTGTATATGTATTGGTTAGCGTTTTAATGGGTGGCTACTGTATATGAATTGGTTAGAGTTTTAATGAGTGGCTCCTTTATATGCATTAATTAGTGTTTTGATGCATGGTTACTCAATATGTATTGGTTAGAGTTTAATGAGTGGCTACTGTATAAGTATCGATTAGTGTTTTAATGAGTGGCTACTGTATATGCATTGATTAGTGTTTTAATGAGTGGCTACTGTGTATGCATTGGTTAGAGTTTTAATGAGTGGCTACTGTATATGTACTGGTTAGCGTTTTAATGAGTGGCTACTGTATATGTATTGGTTATAGTTTCAATGAGTGGCTTCTGTACATGTATTGTTAGAGTTTTAATGAGTGGCTACTGTATATGCATTGGTTAGTGTTCTAATGAGTGGCTACTGTATATGAATTGGTTAGAGTTTTAATGAGTGGCTACTGTATATGCATTGGTTAGTGTTTTAATGAGTGGCTACTGTATATGCATTGATTAGAGTTTAATTGAGTGGCTACTGTATATGTATTGGTTAGTGTTTTAATGAATGGCTACTGTATATGTATGGGTTAGCGTTTTAATGAGTGGCCACTGTATATGTATTGGTTAGTGCTTTAATGAGTGGCTACTGTATATGCATTGATTAGAGTTTAATTGAGTGGCTACTGTATATGCATTGGTTAGTGTTTTAATGAGTGGCTACTGTATATGCATTAATTAGAGTTTAATTGAGTTGCTACTGTATATGTATTGGTTAGTGTTTTAATGAGTGGCTACTGTATATGTATGGGTTAGCGTTTTAATGAGTGGCCACTGTATATGTATTGGTTAGTGTTTTAATGAGTGGCTACTGTATATGCATTGATTAGAGTTTAACTGAGTGGCTACTGTATATGTATTGATTAGCGTTTTCATTAGTGGCTACTGTATATGCATTGATTAGAGTTTAACTGAGTGGCAATTATGTATGTATTGTTAGAGTTTTAATGAGTGGCTACTGTATATGCATTGATTAGAGTTTAATTGAGTGGCTACTGTATATGCATTGATTAGTGTTTTAATGAGTGGCCACTGTATATGTATTGGTTAGTTTTTTAATGAGTGGCTACTGTATATGTATTATGTACTTCATTATGAGGTGGTTTCACCATAAGGCTCCCTTGGACTGTGTTATGAACAGAGTGCAGTGCTGTAAATTAATTTATTTTTATCCATAATACTTTTTGAGGTTTTTGCTAAAACATTACAATTTATTTGGTACTTATATTTGTTACACCTATTATTTTACATTTCCTGATAGAAAATTTATGTCAACACTACAAGGACCAATCAAACCTTTGGTAGCCATTTGGGAACAGACTTGAAAACTTTTGTGGCTAATACAAGTGCTAACCATCCAAACCCTAATAATTTTAATGAAAACAAATAAAATAGTATTTTTTTAAAAAAAAAAAAAATATTTGGTTATTTTAAATAGGATATCTAAATCTGTCTGACAGAACTGTCAAATGTAGTCATCTCTGTCAACCTCATGCCAGCCATTAAAATTCATTATTCTAGTCTTCTTGACTATCAACACATTGCCTGACCATAAATTCAGTAATAAGGGCCTTAACCTTTGTTTTCTTCTGACAGTAGTTTATATTAATAAAACCCTAGAAATATCTGCATTTGTGGAAGTAGGAAGGACAGTAATTTTATTGCCAACTCAATTTCCATATTTGTATTCATGTCACATTTTCTGAATCCATAGGAATGTTGTTATATATATATTTATATTGTGTACTTAATTTTTGTCCATTATTGTGTATATCTATAATGTGTGCTTAACTTTTGACCTTGACTGAAGATTGCATTTTAAGAAATTGTAAAGATGTTGACATGGCCTATTGACCTGGAAGTAAACTTTTGACCCACATCCTGGTAAATTTATTGCGTCTAAATTTGAATATAAATTTCACATAAACAGACTTAATTCATTCCTCCTTTAATTTCAGTCTCTGAGTTTATTTACTGCTGTGTTAACATATAATTTGGGAATTACAAAGTTATCATTGACATTTTGGACTAAATCACTATGATGGAAGTACTGTGAAATCATTTAAGAACTTTCTGACTCATAGCATTGTTATACACCAAGACTGTTGGCACACAAGCTCATCCGAGACTGTTGGCACAAGAGCACATACAATACTGAGATTAATTAGGAACACTATCCTTTTGGACTCGCGATAGAGCTTTTATGATTATTTGGGATCAACAATTACTGTAAGTACCTCTAAAGATCTTAATTAGAGAAATAAATTATTTGTTGAATTTTACAAAACATGTTGGTTTTGCTTTTTCTGTTACTTAGTTTAACACCACAGAGTCGTAAATATATGTACATTAACCAAGTTTAATAGCAAAAGTCATGCATTAGACTGGTTACTTTAAAAGACTTTAAACCAGACTAGTCATATCTACAGATGGCACCTTAATAAATGAGCTAGCAATATCACAATCGAAAAACAATTATGCTGTGAATTAAACTGCATTTGTCGAATATTTCAGCATCAAACATTCGATACATATGAAGTTTGAAGTTATTTTACAGATACCACAAAATACTTCTGGCTGACAATTGGTGAACAGATGACCATATTCACTGCCAAGCCTGAATTTTCAGTTGCAAATTTGACCATTTTAGATACAACCTGAAGCGCTGCATCTGGATATTTGCTTCAGTGACATTTCACTTGCCCTGGGAAACAAGCAATGGAAATTTCACAGGTGATATCTATCAAAAGAAATGCAATGGGAATTCCAAGATCTAATAACTATCAGAGAGAGTTGTCTTTTAGATATAAATGGTACTCGAGTAAGGCAGTTCCTCACAGAAAAGTAAATGCCAGATTACTTCTTAACCCAACCCACCCCGAAACAGTGGTAATGTTATCAGATATGGTGTATGCTTTTTGTGCATGCAGTTGTTTCTTTTTAAATTAATATTTTCACAAATTAGGGCAAGTCCTGTCGCCACGTATTCTGGAATACTCCCGTCAGGGCATATTTTACGGCATAATCCCTAATAGATACATTAGTATCTGCAATATGTATTTGTATGCAAAATAAAAATCAAATAGGAAATGTTATCAAATACACAGATTGCATACTCTCCCTTTTAATGGTACGATTATACTTAGAAAATATGGAGGCTACAAAGAATGTTTTCATCCATTGTCTAAAATTGCACATACACTGAGTATCACTGGAAAAATGGAGAGGAAAAAAAATATACACTTTATGTAAACCTGCATCGAGTTCTTCAATGACATATTAGCTGTCTAAAATAACGACCACAGTATATGCATTTCCATCAAAACTGTTTGGAAGATGTCGCAATAGACAGATGAATAGTATCACAATATACTGTGTTTGGTGCTACAGTACAGGAGATTATGCAACGACTAGGATCATTACAGATTAATGTATTATACCTCTTTGCTCTGCAACGTTTCCACTTCTGGCCAGTTCAACTAAGTGAGGCAGACAACCCAGTTCAACAAGAAGGATCTTGTTTGCATCATTTCTACCCAAGCGGCGCACAGCTGGAAAATAAGGGATGGATAAATGTTTGCATTGTTTCTGACTTACATCTCCCATGAACCGGGAATAATAATTTAAAACACTGTTATTTCAGAGAAAAAAAAAAGAAGTGCACTTATATTGTTCCAAACCTTTGTCTGCACTTATTGCATTTTTGTTGTATCTGGTGAAATATTCAAATGGAATAGTAGACATTTTGCCCTGGAATACAAAATTTTGGTTGACCCTACCCATGCCAGGCTGGGACTTCTGCCAGCGTGACTATGGGCAAGACACTTTACTCTAACTGCTTCAGCATAACTCACGGTTATGGGTAAACTAAACTGCCAGAACATGAACGTGTCAACCTCAAATGAGTGTCGCTCTTATAAATTTAACAGGGCAGGATCTGGTACTGTCACACAAATTTATGCCAAATGAAAGAAAATAGTTTTAAAACAAGTCATTAATTCTCTAGTTCTGTTAACGTGTATCCAATAGATGGGACATTACACATATTACTCCCCATCTTGCATATATTCTCACAAAGTCTCTCACATTAGAATCACACTTTACTTCCTTTAGGACAGTCAACAGATCACTCAAGCAAGATACTGAATCTGATTAATTATAACCTTACATCCTGACGAGGTTGCCATGGCATCTCACGAAGAATAGCTCTGCATACGACGCTTTCTCGCGAAGTCGCATCCAACGACCACTGGAATGTAGACACTGTCTCGATAAAATGGACATGTCTCAGCATAAGCGTACCCTAATGCATGTGCTGCTCCCAAACGTTTACCATGTTAACCTAGCGTCGGATATCGCAGACATCGACTATTTGCCAAAAGGCCTATCCAATGGGCTTCGAACCGAACTGGAACTCGTATCCAACAATTGTCGACGGACTGTACCTGTAGAGCCTCCTCCCTGAAAGACAGGTAGCCCAAGCAAAGACCGCATGAGCTGTCATGTCTGCCACCAGAGCTGTAGCAAAAGCAATCCTGTCCAACGTGCGCGCGAATGGTGACATCGCCAGGCTGCCCAACGTTCACCATATTGGTATCGTTGCTAAAAGCCCCTACAGCGGGACAGCGAAATCGATATGCATTTTGCTCATCAGTACATATGCACATGTCTTAGAACGTCTACTAAATTGTAGTACAACCACGCCTTTCCCAAGCCGAAACTGATATATTTTGATGCTAGCCCTGGTCAATATTGTATAACAGTGTTGACAATTGACACAGAAAACAACTGATCTCTTTAAAACAAAATCCTAGGATGATTCTCAATCATACTAAGAAACATTTGTTCTTAACACAGTAAGAAACTCTAGTAAATAATTAAAAACATGACATTTTAATTTCTTAAATCTCAAATTGTTTCAAAAGTTGCATATCGCCAGAATATCCGTACATTCATTCTGACAGATACTACCGAAATACGCGTACGGTGGAAAAGCACCGTGATACGTGTAACAGGAAAAACTCCGAAGTAAACCGATATACAGCTATGCCGAGCATCTGTATTAAAATGTATAGCGTACAGCTTAAAACGATTATTCACACTGTCTTCTGAAGCTCAGATAACATTAACTACATAATGTAGTAGACAACAGCTATAACCTAATTTTGATGCTGAACCTATTTTTGTGGAGGGAAATGAAATTTAATGCCACCACTATCACACACGATGTAGGCAGCCATGATGGACACTATGCAATACAGCATGGACGATTTAAATTTCACTTATAAATTTCTCAAAATTCGTTTGGGTGGCCACTTGGTGCAATCAGAGATTTTGTTCATAGTATCAACAATAAATACAATAGAACTTACTCAATGCACATTCTTGTGCTGAGAAGAACACGATCCCGTACGTACACTTGTGATGAGGGTCTTTAACTGCCAAACTCAGTGTCTTCAACAAAAATGCTACAACATCACGCTTGTCCTGCAGAATCGCACTCTCCTTCTCATCGATGATGTTTGCTAGACATGACAATGCAAACACACGGAAGATGTCCTCTTTAGCATGAAGAAAGAAACTCAGAATGGGTACAATTTCAAGACTGCGTAGCCGGGAAATGTTCTGGTCCACCTGGGATAGATTGCCATAAATGCTTAAACAGCGTGACATAACTGTTACATCTTCATCCTGAAAAGATTAAATTTTTCAATTTTAGTTCAATACTGCCTTACACGCCACGTTTACAAAAATTAAAATAAATGGGTTGTCCCTTAAAATAATAATAATAATAATAATAATAATAATAAAATAAAAATACACAGATCTATATTTTAAGATTAGATTTCTAATAAAGAATTTATAAACATGCAAAAGACTGATTTTAGACTCAACTTACAGGTTACACGTCCATTCAGACTTGCTTCTCCTGGAGAATGATTTACACCAGCGTCTAGACCTACATTTACAGTATAAAGAGGTGTTATAGAAATATATTTGGACTTAAAAGGAGGCCCAGTCTGTAGTGGAAGCTACAGATTTACAGAGAGGAGGGAATATGAAGATTATTTAAAGAATGCAAAATAAAATGCATTAGGCAAAATCAAAGCTAGGCAAACTGTTGGAAACTTTCATTTATTACTCAATTCAAGTTGATTGTAAAAAGTCCAATACTTGTGCCTAATTATGTTCGTAAGCTATTATTTTATGAACACGACGTACCTAAACAATAGTCTCTCGAAGTGACTGTGTGTGTTCAACTGGTCCAAAAACATCCAGGAATTTAAGATAAGACTATTTCGGCCTTTTAACTGCTGAGTGTTCAAACCATCTCGGACATTCTCCAGCAATTAAAAGATTTAAAAATTAACTGCTTTGGTGAATAAACTAGACGTCATATTGGCACCATTTTCATATAGGACCAAGGAGACTTTATTTAGGGCCATCAAAACAAAACAAGCAATCGTCTATTAAAAAACAAGTGTCGATATGACTTTCTGTTCAGGAGGAATACAAATAACAAGACTTGTTCAATGTTGCTTATGTGGTGGTCATATTAGACATCAGATTGACACCAGATTCAAGTGTTTCAGTGAACACTCAATATTAAAATAATTATCCATTTTAAGGAGTAGCAAAACCAACGCTTTCAAGTTGGCGGCTGCGGTGGCCATAAGAGACATCAGATGGGACTAGTTTATCCAGGACTAACTAAACATCACAATTATGTCCTCTGTTCAAACTCCAAAATTAATATTACTCTCCATTCTAGGGCACAATTTTCATTTTGGTCAAAATTTTCATTCAAGGAAAACCACGTTAATGCGAACATCCATTTTCGAGGAGTAGTCGTAACAAGATTTTCAACATGGCTACTGTGGCAGCAATATTAGAAGGCCAGTTAGACAACTGTACGGGTGTGTTTGTAAAGTTTCATGGCCATGTTCCCAGTAGGAATTGCGATAAAAAAAACTTATGCCGATGGACATAAATGGGTTGTAGACACCAGACCATGCCATAAGCTATTCTAGTCTATAAGCAGTAGAGCAAACCCCCCCCCCCCCAGCAAAAAAACCCCACACCAAACAAACTACACAACCTGATGCATAAATATAGTAGCAAATTTTAATAGACAAGTTTGCTAGGACTAGACCGCATTTCAATAGCCTGCAAGAAACACAAAACACTGTGGATCGCATCATTTTTTGAAAACAAAAAGTCACCAAACACTGCCGTGTTTCGACAGTAGTTCATCCAGTACGATATGTTATTGGTCAAGCCTCATACCAAGACAAACATCTTCCATTTGTGTGACGAAATCTGTTTTCACCCAAAACCATTTAGCAATAGATAGGAATTATTCAAATTGTGCATACAGTCGTGTCTACTGAGCACAATATTAGAAATATCAAGATGTATATCATTTCCAAACTGAGCGTCATTACCAAACAAAGCAATTCTTAAAAACCATATATGCTCACTCAAATATCGGATCCAACTACAAACTGTTGAGACCCATGGCTGCCGTCGCACAATGCTCAGGCAGATCTGGGTCTATATAGTTTGCTTGGACTAATCAGTAGAACTAACAGCATAGACTCTGATCTGCCGGCATATTATGCAATGACAAATCTGGGTCGATGATGTTTTGCAGCTGGATTCGAAATATAAGCGATTATATTATGGGAAATGGGTGCATATATTTTTGTGTTACAAAAGAACTGAAAGTCCTGTGTTGACTTGTTTTCCATCTTCGCTTATTTTCGCATATGAAGATATTGTTTATATTTTAAAGCAATATAAAATTAAAATAATGAAAAGGAATAGTGGAATCAGTTTGATTTTGAAATGTAGCAAATGATGTATTATGCCACATCTAATTTGTCAAGCCTATTTGTTATTACCTTTTA
The DNA here is from genome assembly GCA_016617855.1 of Megalonaias nervosa. Classification (NCBI taxonomy): domain Eukaryota; kingdom Metazoa; phylum Mollusca; class Bivalvia; order Unionida; family Unionidae; genus Megalonaias; species Megalonaias nervosa. Next base: position 189,957 of record JAECUM010004987.1, read on the forward strand.
AGTGGCCATTACAATTTCAAAACTATTGCATCACTGCTTTAATAACTAACATTAAGCTGTGTAGTATGTTCCATACCACACAGTTTGGTTTTTATTCCGGAAACTGCCCGAGCCTGGAAAACCCAATGACTCGGAAGTTGAGTTCTTTTCTTTTTTTAAATACGTGACTACACTCTGAATGGTGTACAAAACGGGTAGCTGCTTATTTCCCAGGCAAATACTTTGTTTTCTACAATACAGCATGACGGTAACGACTGGTCTGATAAAGGCTTAAATGAAGACAGTCCTGAATTTAAGATTTTTTAAATTTTACTGAAGTAAAATAAAAATAAGAAAACATTATTTTTCTCACCTAGAATGTGCATTAAGTTTGTCAAAAGGTACAACTACTGTATATTATTTTCCCTGAAGATCATTCTTTGCTTCAAATAAAGGTGTCATCTCATTTACATTTCCACATGGTTTTCAATTCCTCGAAAGTACAACATCATTTATTTTTGCTTCAATAGAAAATTTTTCAGTTAAAACAGCACACAAAAAAAGAGAACTAACGACACTTATGATATTATGAAAGTCAGTTTATCTCACCCTAAGCGGGAGACTAAGTTGCCCACAAAAATGTGAACTTCGCTTTCTATTAGGGTAGCGAAAACAACTTTACCTTTGGATTGTTTTAGATGTACACCGAGTAACAGTAGTTTATGACCTCTGACCTCTCTCGACCCATCCAAATAGTTAGTTTTGTAGCTCCATTCGAAATGTATTGCATGTGGCCTTTGCAAGGGATCATTTACGCCGATAAAACAAACTCTTACATATTCACAGGCACGTGCTTTGACAGCTGATTGAACATTAACCGCCTTCGCACACACCACCCACATATCGATGCCCGATTTTCACAAGTTATCATTTGACGATGACCACATACCAAATTGTGTCTCAACTAAAAATGTTTATATGTAAATGCCAGTTTGTGTTTAAAGAAAAGAATTAGTGAAAGCGCTTTATAAATATATAGTGTAAAGATTTTGACTGAGGTACTTGTGTTATTTCTTCATAACCTTCATAAATTTTGAAATCGTAAATGAACTTGTCAAGAAGTAGTAATGACGGACATCGCTCGTTCTAGGAAGTACCTCCTTATTAGACTGATCCTTTACGTAATACATTCGGCAAATTCAGGAAAATATACAAGTCGTATAAATCAAAAACTAAATAGTATATAAGATGTGGTCAGAAACGCATGGCGAAATGCTATGTTGTGAAATTCGAGAAACGCTGTAAGGTCAAGGATGTTTTCTTACATAACTCATCGTTGTGAAGATAGATTGTGTGCCATATGCATGTGTGCATGCGTGTGTGTGTGTTGTCTTTTTTTTTTATAGATTATAATTATCGTCCCTAGTTTATCTGGAAACAAGAAATGTTTGATTGTAAGGTGACCTTGGGATGGTTCCCCGACCCAATGGTTAACCTATTACGGGGATAATAATTAAAAAAAAAAAAAAATAATAATAATAATAAAAGAAACTCGTCGTTGTGAAAATAAGAAAAAGATAGAGAAGCAACTAATAGCAACCCATACAAAACATTATTAAAACCATGTAGACAAGTAATAGAACCATACATTTTCAAACATATCTATAGATTGTTGTAATAAAGTTAAAACTTTAAAATGTTTATAAATATATATGCATTCACACTGCATACGTGGTGCAGTATTTCCATGCTTATAGTAGGTAGAAATAGTTACTAAACTGCCACTAGAACAAACAATGCTATTTTTTCTACTTTTAAAATCTTCATATGATTCCACTACCGGTTTATGTACTGATAGTACTGATTAAAATGTCTTTGCAATACAGTATTTTTCCTGTTAACAAAACAAGTTTTATGTTACTACATAGTGTCTTAGTCATTGTAGCCTCTCATACACGTCTTGTGTTCATCCGGATCTGTTATAGAGTTTTTCTTCGTTTGAGCATATGTTACGGTGTGGAACAAAACCACTACACTCAATATTATGTTTATTAAACATTTTCAGATAAATTCATGAAAGACATACCTTATAAACTGAACCTGTCGCCATGCAAAGGTGACGGCTTAAAGCAAATTAAACAATGGAAAGTTGTGCTAGGTATGGCATGCGCAGTATGCTCATTTTTAGTGATTTAATAAGATTAATTGGTAAATAAGCGGAAAGGTTGATTTTCTATTTGTTTCGTTTAAGTATTGTCGTTTCGGTTATTGTAAACCGTGCACACCTTTAGATAGTTTGGAAAACGTTACAGCCTTACAAAAGAACCACATGTAGTTTAGAATTAACTATTTAAACATAACGTTAAGGTTACTTATCCATAAGTTTGAATAAACACTATAACAGTACGCAAACACCTATACGCGTTTTCTCAATTGCTTTTTTGTGTTTCAAACTAGTTTCTAAATGTTTTGGACTCATATGTTCTAGTGACGCTTTAGAAACTAACAAAAATTAAATTTGTTGTTTACGTGGCAGTTGATTCAGTATTGTTGCATATCTGTAATTACCATATTGTAATGTAGGTACAGCTATTAGTTCAAAGAGTTTCCGCTGTGCTATTTTGAAATCAAAAGCACAAAATACATATTTCTCTCGATCGCAACATGCATGCTTTCAAGTATTAGAGAACTTCGTATGAAAATGAATTTATAACATTATAAAATGTATTTCCCATATACGTTACAAAAAGCTATTCCTCTTGTATATAAAGTAGTGAAAATATGCATAATGAGGAATAAACAACAAAGGCCAAATTAGAAAAGAACACACACACACACACACACACACACACACACACACACACATATATATATATATATATATATATATATATATATAATACATTAAAAAATAACACGCATTTAAAGTGTTGGTATAAAGCAATTTGATATACCAATACTATTGGTATATCAAATTGTGATCCGCCCATGGCGCAATAATACGCATACATAAACATTCTCGCGAGCGTCTGCAGTTGATTTTAGATCAATGATCAATTTCCATCACATTAGTCACTAGTGACGTATGAAAAATAACGATGAAAAGTATTAATAATCCCGTTTTCTAAATTAATTTAATATGGTACACATTTTCATCACAATCCTTTCTGCTTTCTGTTCACCCCTCCCCTCTCATGCATAACGGACAAACTGCGCAGAAATGTGGAATGAGAGAGAAAAGGAATTTGGGCTGGATTAAAACCTTGAAATAGAAATTACACCAAGTAACCTAGAAGAATATGGTTCGTCGTAACGATACGTGTGCACTTTCCTTGGGATTTATCTACAGTGTTTATCGATGATACAATGTTGCAAACCAGTAAATTCCTCGGTTACGTGGTACACATACTGTGATATATTTAATGTTATGTTTTTTTGTTTTTTCTTAAACATACCATAATGTTCTAAAAAATCGATTATTATTATTTAAATATGAAAATGTCCAAAGGCCTCTCTCTCTCTCTCTCTCGACCATAGTAGCAAGATACGGGCTAAAATCTATGAATTGACGAACGTAGAGGATTTTATTTTGTGTCATCCCACGATATCTCTGGACTTATGAATGATGGTAAAAGTTAAGTCAAACCGACCAAAGGATGAGAGAGAGAGACAGACAGACAGACAGAGAGACAGAGAGACAGAGACAGAGAAAGAGTTTTAAAGTCAAACCGACCAGAGAGAGAGAGAGAGAGAGAGAGAGAGAGAGTTTATGGTCGATTGTACTGTTGCTAAAGCAGAATAATGGCTTAGATCAACTGTAAATATATTGAAATATTTTAATTACCTTTTGATGGTTCGTCAGTTGGCTTAGTTTCTATTCCACATTAATTTCCATGCGCCGGTATGTGAAAGGCTTAGCTATCCAAGTCTTGCTAGTGCTCTACTTTTATCATTAAAACCATCTTTCATGTTTAAATCATAAGTGTGTGTTATATTGATTTAATCAATGTGGAGAAAAATAGAAACCAAGAAAAGAAAACAATCAACTTATCAATATGCAGAGGTGATTGCAAATAGCCACTGAAGGCATAGAACTACATTTTGTAGCGGACACACTCGGGGATGTGAGGAGTTCATTCACTAGGTCACTACACGGCTGCCTGTAGTAAATCCGAACTCCGTTCAAAGGGCAAATATATGTATTTTATGTAATATAAATAAAATATATGTACAGTATGTACGATGTATCAATGATATACAACTCGTTGTATAAATTTTTCATTAAAAGGAAACTCAGCAAGATTCGTTTCCTTTTAATGAAAAATTTATACATCTCGTGGTATATCATTGATACAGCATACATACTATATATATATATATATATATATATATATATATATATATATATATATATATATATATATATATTAAAAATAACATGGCTTTTAAAGTGTTGGTATTAAGCAATTTGATACATCAATAATATTGCTATATCAAATTGTGATCCGCACATGGCGCAATAATACGCATACATAAACATTCTTGGAACTGTGTGCTGTTGGGTCTATTCCTATAGATCAATCAGTGATATATTTCCACTCATTAATCATTTGTGACGTATGAAAATAACGATAAAAAGTAATAATAATACCCGTTTTCTAAATGAATTTAACATGGTACACAATTTAATCGCAATCCCTTCATTTTCAGTTTCCCCCTCCCCCCTCATGCACAACGGACAAAATATGCAGAAATCTGGAGTGAGAGAGAAAAACAAATTGGGCTGTATAAGAAACCTTGAAAGTGAAACTGCACCAAGTAACCTACAATATCGTTCTTCATGAGGGTATGTTTACACTTCCCCTTGGGACCTATCTGAAATGTTTATATAATCAATGATACAAAGTTGCAGTTGCCGGTCGACACAGTAAGGTAAATGTCTTGGTTACGGGGCACACATATGTAATATATTTAAGGCTTTGTTCATGTTGTTGTTGTTTCTATAATGTTCTAAAAATCGACCATTATTATTAATTAAATATGAAACTATCCAAAGGCCGCCTCCCCCCATCTCTCTTTCTCTCTCTCTCTCTCTCTCTCTAGTAAATGTTAAGTCAAATAATCGACCAGTGAGAGAGAGAGAGAGAGAGAGAGAGAGAGAGAGAGAGAGAGAGAGAGAGAGAAACAAATTTATGGTCGGTAGTAATGTTAATTAAAGCAGAATAATGACTTAGGTCAACTTTAAATATATTAAAATCTTTTAATTACCTCTTTTTGGCTCGTCGTTTCGCTTAGATTCTACTCCACGCTAATTTCCTTGGCGCCTGTACGTCAATGCATTGATGAGCGTTCAGTATTCAAGAATCTATCTGTCAGTCTGCCTAGTGCTCTCCTTTCTTCATTAAAACCATCTTTCATGTATAAATCATAAGTGTAACTTACATTGATTTAATCAATGTGAATCAAAATAGAAACTCAAAAATGACAACAATCAACAGGCCCGGCCCTAGGATGTGCGGGGCCCAAGGCAGCAAGCCATGAGCGCGGGACCCCAAGCAAAAATACTGCAATGCGGAGAAGCGTGGGGCCAAGGCGGTTGCCTCGTTCGCCTTGCCCTAGGGCCGGGCCTGCAATCAACTTATCAATATGAAAAGGCGATTGTGGATAGGCACAAAAAGACAGAACTACGTTTTGTTGCGGATACACTCGGCAGGGATGTGAGTTCATTCATCCAGTCAATACACAGTTGCCTCTCGTCAATCTAACTCCGTTCAAATAGCAAATATATGTATTTGTATGTGATATAAATAAAATATATGTATAGTATGTATGTTGAATCGATGATATACCACTCGCTGTATAGTATGTTGAATCGATGATATACCACTCGCTGTATAAATTTTTCATTAAAAGGAAACTCGGCAAGCATTGTTTCCTTTTAATGAAAAATTTATACAGCGAGTGGTATATCATATTTAATACAAATAATACAATCACACAGGTTAGGGAATTTTTTTATTCGTACTCTACGGAGATTCGAACCCATGTCAGCGGGTAAACAGCACCCATCGCCCTGCCTACACGCACCAACCCATATTCCTTCACGACTAAGCACGCATCACCAAAAAAAAAATGATGCGACTGAATCGGTTTTAATTATATGCACTCGTGCGTTGCAGACACACTCGCATGACGACCTGATAACTAATTCTCATCTATCTACACAATCATTCCGGACTCTTATGAAAGAAATCAAGGTATATAGGATTAATTATAGAGAATTATAAATATACACCAGACAGAACGGAAAGTGCTATCCCTGGATTCTGTAGAAGAATGCTTCATAATAGTAGGCAGAATTAGTATTTAATACAAATAATACTATCATATAGGTTAGAGAATTTTTAATTCGTACTCTACGGAGATTCGAACCCAGGTCCGCGGGTAAACGGCACCCATCGCCTTGCCTGCACGCACCAACCCATATTCATTCACATTCCGTTCTGTCTGGAATACATTTATAATTCTCTATAATTAATCCTATATACCTTGATTTCTTTCAAAGGAATCCGGAATGACTGTGTAGATAGATGAGAATTAGTTGTTGTTGTTGTTGTTGTGGGGCTTAACGCCATTTTCCAGCACACGATAGGCTATACATGGCGGCCAGTATTAATGATGGAGGAAGAAACCGGGAAATCCGCGGAAAGAACCACCGACCCACGAGAAGCTACTGGCAAGCTTTCTCACATATCCACATTCGCCGAATCTTAGACTCGAACCCACGCAGACAGAGGTGAGATGGTAGTGATCCGTAACGGAGAGCGCTTTAGACCACTCGGCCACTCGGGGCCCCTGAGAATTAGTTACCAGGTCGTCATGCGAATGTGTCTGCTACGCACGAGTGCATATAACGCCGATTCAGTCGCATCATTTTTTCGTGATCATTGCTTAGTCGTGAAGGAATATGGGCTGTTGCGTGATGGGTGCCGTTTACCCGCGGACCTGGGTTCGAATCTCCGTAGGGATTGATTAAGATGAATGCAATAAACTGACAACGAAAAGTGCAAAACTAGTTAGCTACTAGTTTTGCACTGTTTGTTGTCAGTTTATTGCATATATATATATATATATATATATATATATATATATATATATATATATATATATATATATATATTTCAGGATCAGCCTGACCACTCCGGTCACCTAGTGGTTAGAGCGTCTGCCTCGGATGTGGGAGGTCGCGGTTTCGAACCCCGGCCGAGTCATACTAAAGACTTAAACAAAGTTACTAACAGCTGCCTCGCTAGGCGCTCAGCATTAAGGGTTAATGTTAGGACTGGTCGGCCTGGTGTCCAGATAACGTGACTGGGTGGGAGATCATGCTACATGTCTGCTGCATGATGTCCCAGTGCTAGACATCACTATAAACTGTCACACTGTAGACATCGTAGTGATATGACTGAAAAGTCGTTAAAACTACGTTAAAAGTCTAAATCACACACACACACACACACACACACACACACACACAGGAATGGAGTCATTAATTCCGAAGGGTTTATCGTAAGATAAACAAAATTTCTGGAGTTGCTAGTTCCAAAGTGTCTATTGTAATGTCAAATTTGTTTTCTTGAGACGTTAATTCCTAAGGGTTTATCGTAAGATAAAATTGTTTTATGGAGTCGTTAGTTCCGAATGGTGTATCGCAATATCAAATATCAAATTTGTTTTCAAACAATCAATCAGTTATAAAACTGATCTTTTTCTGGTTTCACATTTACGTTTTACATAACAGTTAAACGTAAATAAATCCCCATGGCCTTGCGCTAACAATGGATTAGTGCTAAATTTGTAACTTGTCTTAGTGCCAGAGCACGTGGCCCCGGCAAGAGTATAAAAGAAACGCCAATAACCGGCATGTCAGTTGTGTAAATGGCGCTATGGATTAAGTCACAGGCATGATGAGTGCGATTCTGTCGGAATTAGCTGCTCCGTCGGCTGAGCAAAAGACAATGGAGAAAGTTCCATCAGTTTCACGATTCCACGTTGCTAAAGTGGATTTTGCAGAGGAAAATGTAGTAATACAAGATGACAGTGATAAAAACGTGGATAATGGAAGTGTTATGGGAGATGGCATCGATTCACCATCAGCAACATTTTCCGTGGGATTCAGTGAAGGGTCATATGACACAGCGGCTTATGGAACAAATCACAAAACCTTTGGGAAAAATACGATTGAAGCCATCCCTCATATGGACCATTACAGAAATTTATTATCGGCTACTGAAGCTTTGAAAACCAGGCCTACTCTAGCAGAACTCCACGAAGAAAAGGTACGACGGGACAATTATAACCAATAACAAAAAAAAATGAATCATGAAAGACTTAATGGGGGGGGGGGATTTCATGAGTATATTAATGTTTCTTGTATCAATACGGACATATTACTTGGTTTACTAACCGTATAAGGAAGTGTTTCGCTTTTCCTGTACGTTTACTTCGTGACTAAAATTTGAGAACTGGCCCAAGTTGTACATAATTTTGAAAGAACGCCGTTCGTTACATCTTCAGGAGTTATCTCCCTTCGTTGTTTGTGTACGCTCGAATATACTCGACAGGAAGGAGAACGTTCCTTACGATTTAAATTCGCACTATGTTGTTCATTACATCATGTATTATGGGCAGCAGAAACTCCACATTGTCATTACCATTTAGTTATAAAATTTGACCGATGGCTACAAATATTGAATCAAAATAATCAAGTGCCACAATAAGAAAGAATGTATGTTTTGTTTGCTTCTTAAACTTGGAAGAAAACAAATGACAACAAAATAACGTAGCTCAAAATTGCACAAGTTTCTTTTTAGTAGACCCCTTAAACATATGTTTATGTTAAGGGTACTCACCCGTAACATCAATGACTACTGTGGCATAAAATCACTACTTTAATGTTAAGACATTTGTGCATGTGCTGTTCTGTACACTTGTAGGGGTCGTTTCAAAACGTCCTTAAATGTTTTAGATTTTTATTCTCGTAACGAAGTTTTAAAAGCTTAAAAGTGTTTTAGTGCACTTTATTAAGCATTTTTAATTAGCAGTACTTTAATGTATTCTATAATACATACTACTAGCAGTCAGAATGAAATGTATATAAATTTCATTACCAAATTTCATTTTCATATTCAGCTTTTATATATATATATATATATATATAAACTGACAATGAACAGTGCAAAACTAGTATCTAACTAGCCTGAGCGCTTTCAACTCTTAATGAGTCTTTTTCAAAGGCAAATACAAAACATAGACAAGACAAACAATAAAACACAAAAACCATTGTGTTTGCAAAACTTTAAATGGCTGTTTCTACCGGAATTAAACCTTTAAATTTATTATGTTTCAACTAGTTTATTTCAACTTGTTGCGGATCTTATGTTTCAACTAGTTTATTTCAGCTTGTTGTGGATCCACAACTAGTTTTGCACTGTTTGTTGTCAGTTTATTGCATTTATCTTTATCAGTCCCTGACACACGTGATCCCTTGCTGGATCCAGTGAACTTGAAAGGACTGTTATTCGCCATATGATTTGTATTATATATATATATATATCTATAAATCTGACCCCATAGGAGCTTCAATACTCTGATTATCATTATGGGACTGATTTATCAAATATACAGCTAAATGTATATGTGGAGGACACTTCCACAACAAGCAGAACAGTTTGGTCCCATGAGTGACTAGTCTACATGTACATGTTTCAATCCACTATGAACACACCATAGGCACTACAGTACAAATATGGTCACATCGCTTGTCATTTGGATCCACCTCTATTTGCTAGGATTAACAAATATTATTAGTAATTAATAATGCATAAAGCAAAATGGA